>JAZGTJ010007302.1:0-23128 GCA_036877575.1 Botia almorhae
TAGATGATCTGCTCCTTGCCGTTGAAGTAAAGCATGTTTATTGGAGACATCTTGGTGGGGGTGCAGCAGGGCCCGGCGGTGCCGCGCGGGTTGGCCTTGTTCACCAGGTGGGTGTGTGGATACTTCTGCAGGTGCATGTAGTCACACTCTCCTGAGCAGTAATTGGCCTTATAGCGTTTGGGAGCAATAATCCAGTCCCAGCCGAAATCCTCAAAGTCCACAGTGAGAGGGTACCTGCAGCAGCGAGACTCGGACGAGTTCTCATCGCAGTCCAGGCCCGAGTCCCTGCGGATTCGCTTGGGCCCCTCCGAAATCTTGACCTCCATAAAGGGAAGCTGTGAGGGAGAGAAACCCAAGAGCCGATGTTTTAGCTTCATGTCAGGTCGCTTTCCACACTCGTGCTCAGAATAGTTTATCCAGCCAGTGCAAAACACTGAGATACTGATATGACTCGACAAATGAGTGCAGAAATCATTATATAACTGCACTTACATGTGGGACAACGTTCTGAAATCATTATTCATTTAATGTGTAATTTCACATTACACATGTGCAAAAATCAAACCTCGAATTAAATAAACAATCGACTAATCGAGGCAAAGCTTTAATAGAAAATTTCAATGTTGCAAATGTAACACAACGGCTTAACTCACCAGTCCATCCTCACCGGCCTCCGCCGAGGTGACGGCCAAGTCGTTTCCTTTCGCGTCATACGCGTTGATCTCTATTCCCCAGTTGGTCTCCGGTTGTCGTAACCACACCGTGAGCACCTGTTTCACGTCTATACTCTGCCAAGACGTGACCCCCGCGTTCACGTCGATTTTCAGGGATCGTATTCGTATATGTCTGCTTCCGTCCGTCACGGGCATCAGCCGGGAGATCTGTAAGAAAACGGTGGTCGCCTCCACCGCCGGTCTCAGATGAACCCAGAGCTGCGCCCTCACGATCCGGCTCGCCTGGATCTTCGGACTGAAGGAGAAAAAACAACACTTCGGTTTCCGATCTACTTGAACGATGGGGTCAGCTGCAAAAGAAGAGAAAGTACATCAGAGTACAAGAAAGCGAGGCGTGATCCAAAGATGTTCAATGAGGGTTTCATGAGACGGTCATGGAAAAGATTCGTTCTGTAAATGGGCAAGTTTTAAAAAAGCCTAATGGCCAAACTGGTTATTACAGATAAATAATAATTTATTAATAATAATAATACAAATAAATAATAATAAAAATGAAATTAAAACACGAGAGTCACGTACACTGTAATGCACAAGTTTGTAGTTCAAATATATTAATATCACACAAATGCATCTATATATATTTTCACATTTTCTTGTGACCGACGCTGTAAAATCGCCGGTTTTCAAGTCAGGCTGACGAGCAGAAAAATAACAATTCAATAATAAAACAGTAACGACGGGAAGGGCTCGATGGTTATGCTGTACAGCTGTCTCCGGCGGCCGCGCTTGGGCGTCAGGACTGCGTAAAAGCTCTCCAAGTGTCTACGCGGGATTCGTTGTCCGCCGTTAAGAGGATGCAATTACGTTAATGAAGCTTCGGAACGGACGGTTCTTACGCTCTGCGGCCATGGTCATGATGGTCTCCGTGGTGGCTTGCTCATCATCTTCTTCCATAGCTCCATCCTTACTCTCATCCCCCAGAACCCCGTACTGGTCCAGAAGTTGTTGCAGAGGCGGCGCTTTGGGTAACAGCTGTTTGACCACGTCCCGGCTGATGTTTGGAGCCTGCTTGAGCCGAAGTTTGCTGAGAATCTGTGACTTGATGGCGTGCAGTCTCAACAGCTTGCTGTGTTGCCGGAACTCACATGTGGAGCACTGCTCGCTTTCCTCCGTGGCGGCGGCGGAAGACTGCTGGTGCGCCGTTATGTCTCCCTGACCTACTGGACCGCATGCAATTAAAACGCTTAGAGACATTAAAACCTGCGTCAAATGCATGTTCCAGGCGTGGTGGAGGACGGCGGATGTTGGCGATGTTTGGTGTGCTATGGAAACGAGCCTCACCACGCAGCAGACGAGTAGATGTCATGCTTAAATTCGACAAGGCTTTTTATACCGCAACTTTGGCCACTCTATTGTGTCGTCGGAATCAACGATTGGCTGAGCTGCCAACAATAACCCTAATGGACAGAGCTGCGCTTCTTTCGGCGCTCTTAAAGAGGTAGAGCGCGTCCTAGAGGACTCGCGGTAGAATCAGCCGCATTTTAATCTTGTACAAATACTGCACATATCACTGCCAAAGATAGACATTTATATCACAGTATTGCGGTGTGTGCATTCAGAATACTTACCGCCTTCGTCTGCAGCACAAAGCAGCTGACGCATGACTTTAAAATCAGAAGGCGATATAATCAGAGATAATATTTATAGATAATCTGTGTTTTATCCGTCGGCGTGGCTTCTTTGTGCTTCTACAGCTGAGTATTTGTAAATTATTTGTCATTCATTAACACTATATTATAACAATTCTAATGCAACCTAACGCAATGCCTCAGAAGGTAACCGGCTGTTTTAACAGACAACGCGCTGTTAAACGAAAAAGCGTTTTTTTTACATTTCTTGTATATAATTTAATACAACTAAAAAAAGCTATAATATATATTTTAAATAATATAAAAAAATACATATTTTACATTGTGATTAAACTATTACAAGAGGACAATATAAGTAACAATTCTGACTCTCTTTTTACAATCCATATCCCGTTTCTTTCTTCATAAAATAGTTTTTTTTTTGGATAATATTCGTGTATATGCAACACACTTTAGTTCGACTGCTTATTTAATGACAACATTTTTAACGCATTCAGTTGGAAAGCTACACAATCTCATTCATGTGTTTAGCGCACACGGTCTTTGTTTTGGACTCGTGGGTAAGACACAGAGCGCCATCTGGTGTCAGAACATGTTGTGTGCGCGCCAGCTGAAGATCTTCTGCTCTTAACAGATTTTCTTCTGTTCATCAGTCTTGCTTAGTTAACGCGACAGTATTAAACAAATAATATAGGCGAATGTATAAGGGAAGCGCTATAACTTTAGCCCTGCAAGTCTTGTAAACACAAATGCATTTTAAAAACACACAAATTAAGTCTGTCAGTTATTAGGGGGTCATTAAATGAGTATAATAATAATTATAGATAAACTAAAGAACTGGAAAAAATTGCCATAGAAATTATGATCGTGCTAGATTGTCTAAAATATAACATGACAAAAACATTACTTCAACTTTCTTTTCTAAATATGCGAAAGCAATATACATATAACTTAATATTACACAAATTCTGCAGAAATCTACTGATGGATTGGGGATAATACATGTACACGTCTTACAGCGATATTTTAACGCTTTAGAAGCGATTGCAACATTTATAATGAAACACGTGAAATCTCCACCAGCTCCACCAGGTGGCGACATTGTCTTAAAAATATCACTGCAGGCGCAACCTGCGTCTGCGTGCGTGCAGTCACCCATTTTAGCCCGTTTACAAACTAATGTTTGGGTAAAGATGGCATCAGTAAAGTGTGCCAGTGATAAAGTATCAGAGAGAAGATCTCAGCTGTTAATTCAGCCCTGTAGGTCATATCTAACTGAACAGAGAAGCTTCAGAAACAACACGGATTAATGCACTACAAACCCTAAAACGTTACGACTGTGAAATTGTACGTGGACGCGCATGAAGTTCATCAGCGTGTTTAAATTCAGCTGTGAGGACACAGAGACCTCAGCACAGGAGGCAGAGTTTGTGATTCATGAGGACGCATCTCACATTTGCTTTAAAATAACGCGCATTCACTCGAGTCGCAAGATTTCTTCCGCACGGCGCACATGATGTTTACACGCGTCCGCCTGACGCTCAGATCTCTCCTGTCTGCAGGTATGACGCTCCACTGACACGACTCAAACGTTTATACAACTGATTACTAACACGAACTATTTAAAAAAATCGTAAATAACATTTTGTCCAAACCTTGAGGTTATTTAAATAATAAAAACAACATTAAACCGGATGTTAACTGATCAGTTCACGTGTCAGACTGGCTGCTGTGCGTTCAATATTAATGATCAGGTCAGAAGATTAATCGCTTGTAAGTGCTGTGAGTGATGTTATAATTATATTTTAACAATTTCACGCCTGAAACACAGTATTGTATAGATTGTCAAATACGAGCAAAACATGAAACATTTAATTTCCTGTTTGTAAGTAATTTGCTGTTGTGAGTCACGTTTAACGACACAGCACTATACCTAGTCAACTTTATACCTGTCCTTACAAATATTAACCAGGTTTTACTACAAATAATACCAAAACCTGTGGTTACTATAACTAAACCTAAGTTTGCTATTGTAACTAAAGTAACCATGCTGTTTATAGTAAAAGTGGGGATATACAAATAGTAATCAATACACCAACAAACTATGATTATTAACTTGTACAACAGTAAAATGGTGGTTGTTTTTTGTAAAGTTAACCTACTGCAAGATTTCTAAGTAGCTTATTTGTATTTACAAACCTAAACGTGTCTAAGCACATGCAATTCGCCTGTATTACTTCCCTGTCGCCTCATAAGGAAATCTTCAGTTCTGTGTAGATACTGTATTTATACAGCCGCCAGGACACTAAAATATAACTATAGAGAAAATGTATATTTATCAAAGCAAAGACAGGCAGTAAGTCACCGAAACCATCTCTGTTCATCTCACAGAGAACGTGTTTCCATGAGAACACTATACATCACCACTGACCATCTGAAGTGTCCTACACCTGGTGCTGAATCACTTCTACAGTCTGACCTCTGAGCTGCAGAAAGCCCTCAGAACTGTCAACCACAGGAACCTCTGAATCGTGTCATCTTTGTTTCTCCTGCGCTCACTGCTTTCAAACCAATGCTACTTTATTTATATCATGGGATGCATGAAGTCCAAACACCGCGAGTCCACTCAGAACTCCAGCTCGGCTGAGAGAGCGGATGGCAAGCCAGGAAAGCAAGGAGAGAAAGCGGTTCTTGTTTTCTCAGAGATCGGATCCGTGGAGGACCCGGCGGGCATCAATCCGGTTCTGTTGGACTACGCTCAGCGGCTTTCAGAGGAAATTGTAGCCATAGCGGTACAACAGTGGGCGGAGCTGGACAGCCGGTACAGCGACATCCCCTACATTGAGTGTGATGTGCCATGAGGTTTGAACCTGGAGAAAGAAGACTGGACCGGTCCAGCTTGCAGCTCTCCTTACTGTAAAGGAGCTGTGCAGAAGAAATTCAGGCCAGTGGAGAATGCCAAAACACATCATGTGGGATGTTTAGTGGGATGTGTTAACAAATATAAACTGTTCCTCTAGCTAGTGAAGCACTTAGTGGAACATTACATTAACAGCCCAAAGATTGTGGGTTTGATTTCCAGGGAACACGTGCTGACCAAATGTATACCTTACATGTAAGTTACTTTAAAAACAATGTATAAATACAAAGAACTATACATACAAAACATGTTTTTTGTGTAACACATGACAATCTCAAGCTAGTTAAGAAGGGTGAAGTTTGCACACTCTCAAGACTGCATCTGTGGATTGTTTACACTCAAAGCCAAATTCTGCAAATGTTGCAAATATCCAAAAGTCAAAACATGATAATCCAAGGCGTGTTTATTAGACCGCTCTACTGCCTTTACATATATATGTGGTTTCTGTGGTTCAACACACCTGACAGCATCGGTCCATATTTCCTTGTATCAGTGTGCTGGTCTTCTAGAGCTGCTGCTCAGGGCTCATGGATTCTCTTTAAAGGCACAATGGAAATATTTTTGTTCTGTTGGTTGAACGTCTCTGCACATCCTGATATCATCACTAAGTGCTCTAAATATATTTATATAAACATATATCTTCTGTGGAAGGTGCAGGACTATAAAATGCTCGTCCAATCATTGCATTTAGTCTGAATGCCATAATGGGACGTCCTACTTGCCTGTCAAATGATGCATTTACATTCCTCCACACACCCTTCTTCCATCATCAGTGTGTTTGTCATGTGGTGGAGGTGTGCATTTAAAGATCACTTTGAAGGGAATCCGGATCTTATGTTTTCAAAGCTAGCTGTCTTTTATGACAGCTGTGGTAACTGTAATTTTCACGTTACAAAAGCAACCGTAATAATCAGACATGATTTACTAACTCGAACTGTCATGCATAGAGGATTACTTGATGTCACAAAGAAATACTTTTAAAGAAATAAGCAAATATGAAAATATTAGCACACGTTGACTTGTGTATTTTTTAGCCTCTGTGTTTTTATAATGTTGCAGCTCAGATATGCAATTTAAAACGAAGCTTTAAAGGAACTGAAGTGAACTGAAGGTCATATTATGCTACAGTCGAACCCCCACATGAAGACTGACAGAAATCAGACAGGACCAAACCTGCCAGTGTCCTTAATAATGCATCATATAAGCACAATTACTCCTCGGGTTGTATAGCAGCTGCTGACTGATGCTTTTTATTGATAGATGTATAGATATATAGGCACCCTCAGGTAGCCAGATTCCCTTTAATGATTTCCATATCAATACAGCTCAACAACTGGGCTCTGGATTTGTAAATTCCATTAATCTCCTCCACAAAGCAATTGATTTTTAGCCATAATGGAGAAACCTCTTAAGACAGGCCCGTGTGTCGCTCTGAGGTTAAAGTGATGTATGCTCCTGTAGAGGCCAACCTGCACAGACATATTTCATATGGAGAAAAATAATGGATATACGAGAGATGCATCTGGACTGGATTTGTATATTGACCTGCACAGGTTATAAATGCAGGTTTGAAAGCCCTTCACTGGACTCTCTATGGGCTGTTGAGTAGAACAGCTTTAAAATGATCTCAGAGATCATAAACTGTAACTTTTGCTCTCTATCACCATCTGTGTTTGAAACATAACATCGCAGGTCACTTGTGGAGTTATTTTCTTAATGTGGATGACAAGCTGTCATTCTAAACCACTGCTGTAAGAAACTACAAACACTGCATGATCTACAGCACTTAGACATGTGATACAGTAGCTGAATCTGCCTGTTTACAGATGTGATGTAGTTTTTCAGGAAATCATTATTATCTCACTGATGTGAATCAGGGTTAGGAGACCGTTTTAAACACTGAGCTGTTAAACTGCTGTATTTTAAGACTTGTTACGTGCAAAACACACAAGTCAATAAAAAAGTGTTTAATAAACAAGAATATAAATTCAGAAATGTCATTAAAATGTAATGAGGCGCTGATGATTCTGTGTGAAATGGCTGTTTTTCAGATTTTAGTGTGTTTCAGACGGAAGAGTGTTACAGCTGTAATCCCAGTTCTGTAACCTAAAGAAAACTGCTATGCCAAAAAATTAAACCTTTGCCTTTCTCAATACCTCAGCAGTTATCTTAAGATAGTGTATGACACGCCTGTTCAACTCCGGTCCTAGAGAGCCACTGCCCTCCAGAGTTTAGCTCCAACCTCGGTTAGCCGGTTCAGGTGTGCTCAACTAGGGTTGGAGTAAAACTCTGGAGGGCAGCGGCTCTCCCGGACTGGATAAGCTAGTAAAGTACATGTTGATTTGTGGTTTCTTTAATGTTTGCAGTTATTGCCTGTGTTTTGTTCAGGTGCCTAATGTTAAGTATGGCCAACAGTAACAGTGATGCTGGGCTTAGCTTGTGCTAATAAGTAGATTATCTGGTCTGTTGCCATGGTATCGAGTCTTTGAATCAATTAGTTAAGTAATTAGTTAATTAGCTCACAGAAAGCTGAAGACCAGACTGTGTACACAAAACAATGTGTAAGTGCTAAACAAGGCAAGTGAAACAAATCAACATTTATTCATTTTTTTCCAGAAACTCTGCAGGTAAGTTAAAACTGTTACATACCTTAATCAAAACCAAAAACAGATATAGATAATGCAGTCTGATTAATACTAGATAATACTGGCTGCATACCAGAATCTGAATACTGGTTAGTAGCACTGCCTGTTAACATTAATTAACTAAGTTAGTTAACTAAACATTAAACAAATTAACATTAGTTAACTAAATACTGCACACACCACGTCTTGAATCTGTTGAGCTGAATGTGTGACCCGTGTCTGTGTGTTGACAGGGTTAATGAGGGAATGTGATGCAGCATGTGGAAATACAAGTGTCATCATCTTAATACAGCAAATATCAAAGTATAGAGAGAAACATACAATTTTGCAATTCAGCAAGAATACAAAATATGATTCCTGTCATCTCAACAGACATATTCATTTTCTTTCCAATCAGTTAAAGCGGTTCCACTTCTGTGCCACCAGCAACACCAAACAAAATCCCAAAAGTAACGACCACCTTTAATCATCCTTCTGCTATTACACAGACCAAACAGTTGCACCGCTCCAAACTCTCACCATTAGTTGAGCCCAGCTGGGCGGCTCAAACAAATGTTGTTTGCAATTTCGTTTGTTACTGCTAATGGCACAAAAAGAACACCACTTCTCATGAAAGATTCATGTGGCAGTTGAGATCTTTTACAGTGTGAGGTCTTTTTCACCCAGGGAACTGAAGCAGTCCTCTATAGACTGTTCTGTCACCTCACACAGTCTGGCAGGTTTCCACTTTGGACTCTGGTCTTTATCAATCAGCACTGGAAGAATAACATCTGTCAGTTATGCAGTAACTGCTCTGAGGAACAAATGAGCTGAATGTTGTTGTCATATATGCTAAAACACATGGGGCTATATTTTAACATTTCCTGAGTAACACTTTCTAAAAATATCATTAATGACTCGATTATAACATGTGTAATGTGTTCAAATAAATGAAAATATAATTTGACTTCAAATTAAAATTGTATATTCAAAATACAAAATTGATTAAAAAAAACAGAAACTATTAACAATAATTTTAGGAAAATGAGCATCTTACCAGCTCGAACTCCCTCATAAAAATCATGTCCTCTCTGTAAAACAAGAGTAAAAAACCCCGACCTTAGTCAAAAACTCAAATACTGCCCTTAAACGAATAACTGAACGGGTTCGAGTAAGCTCTACAGCATTGACACAAATACCTGCAGCGGCTGACACATACCATACAGGCCTGACTGAGTCTGTAGTCCATCATCAACACCCCCTGCAAACTCATCCTCGCTCCTTCCTCCAGATGTCTGAACGTTATCTTCAGTGAGGTGGGGGACATTTGGGCCAGTGTCTGTAAAACACCAAAACACAGAATCTGAATGAGAAACAAACATTAAGCAAGAGTTTCATTATGGAACTGACACTAATCTAGTTCACATTAATAACGTATGTTTGTGAATTTGTACAGAATGACTCTGTAAACACTGCATGGGTGGCTGAAGGGCTCTGAAATACTAATGAGGAATAATGTGATTCAGGGCATGTTAGGCAATATGAGAGAGACGTCAGTTGACAGACTACACACGCTCATGATGTTTATCTGTCCAGTATTCAGGAAATCACACAATTCAACATGCAGCACACGAGTCAGACCCTGCTGCCGTCTCCTTTACATGAGGTCATAAAACATCACCGGCTCTCAATGAATAGTGAATTGATGTTGTGCAGGATTATGGTACTATAGTACGGTACAACCTATAGTATGGTACTATAGAATGGTACTATAGAATGGTATGGCCCATAGTATGGTACGGCCTATAGTACGGTACGGCCTATAGTATGGTACTATAGTACGGTACGGCCTATAGTATGGTACTATAGTACGGTGCGGCCTATAGTATGGTACTATAGTACGGTGCGGCCTATAGAATGGTACTATAGTACGGTGCGGCCTATAGAATGGTACTATAGTACGGTGCGGCCTATAGTACGGTGCGGCCTATAGTATGGTACTATAGTACGGTGCGGCCTATAGTATGGTACTATAGTACGGTGCGGCCTATAGTATGGTACTATAGTACGGTGCGGCCTATAGTATGGTACTATAGTACGGTACGGCCTATAGAATGGTACTATAGTACGGTGCGGCCTATAGAATGGTACTATAGTACGGTACGGCCTATAGAATGGTACTATAGTACGATGCGGCCTATAGTATGGTACTATAGTACGGTGCGGCCTATAGTATGGTATGGCAGAAGTGTGTGAAAATAGCATTGAATCAATACCAGTAGATCTAAACTGGTGGGTTTGTACATCTAACATTTTTGATCCGCCGTTCTGTTTGTTTAATGAATAAACTCAGTATCTGATTCCTGAAGCACCTTTATCTGTTTCTGAGCAAAATCAGATCCATCTTTCTGAAGGTTCTCAAGAATCTCCTCCACGCTGGCCGCTGAGAAGAGCCTGAAATAACAGTAATGAAATAAACAGGCTTTGAGCTAAGGTAGCAAACAGATTGTGATTTAAACTACAATCTATGGTTGTAGAATTAAACTGGTATTGGTTTTAAATATAATGCAACGTTTACTTGCGCATTTTATTGTTCTAGACATAATACAGTTTCTTCTGGAAACATTAGATGACAGTAACAATGTTTCAAATGACACATGTGTGTGTATACATTATGTAGATATATGTAATATATGTATGTATATATATAAATGTATTATATAATTTTATTTTAGAGGAAAAATTTATTTCCAGATGTCACCAAATGTCTTTTTTTATTTACACAGATACATACACACACACACACACATTTTAATATCTGAACTTTAATATGTATTTTTATATTTATGCATAAATAAAAAAAAGGCCATTAGTTTGACAAAACAGTTAAAGTCGTAAACCAGTACAATTTTAAACTAGTAAAAAACGAGGCATGTGTTCTACTTAATGAAAACAATCAAGTATTATATTTAGTCATTTTATTTACATGCACTGATGTAATAATACACATAAATGACCATCAATTTTTTTGTTACATTTATTATTTTGTTGCGCTGTAAATGATTCTTTTAAACTGTGTTAACCCTCAGGCACTGTAAACAGATGTTGTATTTAACACAGATAAATATTTAAATAGCCTGTAACAATATTCCCAAAATATAATATTACAATTTATATACTTACAAATAATACTTATGAATCAGCATTGATTCCACTGTTTCTTATAAAACAATACACTGTTTCCCATGTGAAGGAGCTTTAGTTCCAGTCTGTTCTAGGTACATGACAACAGACTTCTATATCTGGGGTAGTGAGGTTGAAACGAGTATTTAGGGTTACCTGTCAATGGCTTCTCTGTGCTGCTCCAGGATAAACGGTCTCTCACTGTCCAGAGGGCTCTGAGGAGACAAAACAACAGTGTGTTTATCTACCAGCTGAAGTTTATGTATGTACTGTAGCTCATAACACACAAGTGTAAACTCATTCATTCACCCTCTCCATGAGTTTAAAAGCTGTCAGATGAATCTTAATGGCATTTAATTCTGTGCTTGTTCTCCAGCAGTGCCAGTGTGTGTGAGAGAGGTTCCCTTAACCATATATTGGGGACAAATTTGTACCCAGAAGTCTGCCAACTTGACAAATCTGAGCAAAACCTCCCTTTGGGAACATACTCATTTGTAAAAACACCATTTTTAATTGGTAAAATGAAGTTTTCTGTTAGGGTTGGGTTGTGAGATACGGTTATAGTGTTCATAATTAGCTGTGTATAAAAACAATACAAGCTTATGGAATGTCCCCACTGAGAAACACACCTGCACTTTACAGCATCAGCTACACACGGCCATAAATCTGCACAACACATCATACTGAGAGCCGTAAAACACAGCAGGGGACTCTGAACCCTGAGACAGGACACACGTTGTGTCACCTACACGTGCGGATGAATTCAGAAGTGTTCTGAAGCAAATGTGCAAATGTCTTCAGTACTATCATGTGGTTTAATGAAGGTCGCCGGTTCACATGATCCATTGTGCACTAACTGAAGGGTTAAATGCAAGGTACAAATATCATTAATGGGTCACCATACCTGTCTAGCCTGTCACTTCACTTCTTCACTTCTAATTATCAAATGATTTAGTTCAATACCAACTTTTAATTGATCTTTGTCTAATGGTAACTTCAGCCCACCGCTGTGTGGTGTAACCTCAAACATGCAGATAAGATCCTGCAGAGACAGTTTGAAAGTCCATGTTTACCTGCTGCTGGTAAAAATCTAGCAGCTTAGCCACGTCACTGACAGATGGAGACTTCAGGTCAACAAGATCCTTCTCAAGAGACACAATCTGACAGGAGAGAAAACAGAAAACTATTTATGTCCCAGCCAGAAATCATCTAAGCGCTCTGCTGATAATCTCTGATGGTTTCACTCCTGTCTTATTTACATTTCTGCTGGAGGCTGGCTTGTGCAGTTATAATGATTTGAGATGAAGTACCTTTCATTAAATGTGTGTGTGTAACTTTAACTTCACAGTGAAAGGAATTGTTTCGGGGTTTATGTCATTATCATAGTATCCTATAAAAGTAATTTCTTTGTGCCTTAAAACAGCTTGAGTGTAACTTCATTTAGTATTTGTTGAACAATGAATATGCAAATTAGTCTCCGCCTCCTCTCAGTCTCACCAGCTCGGACAACCTGATTCACTCGGTCCACTTGTTGGTGTGACTGGTCACCAGGGGCGCCGCTAAGGGGGGGAAAGTTAGGACAATTTTAAGGGTCCACGCCCTTAAGGGGCCCCCAGAGATCTGCTTTATTAGTAATAACACTACTAGGGGGCCCAAGTGGCGCCCCTGCTGGTCACAATGTTTGTGATATGAAAACTGGGCAGTTTTATACTGTAGTTTTATACTGTTGTTAGTAAACTGCAGTTTTAAGGAGAAAATACTCAATATTGCAATAATGTGGACTGATAAATTAGCACATGGTTTATCACGTTGTTTCAAAAAAGAAAACAATACTTATTAATATATTTAAAATCCACAAATATTTTGAAAGCAAAAAATGTGCACTATTCATTGACAAGGATGTGAGCAGAAATTCACACACCTTGGCCACAGGAAACCTCCCAATGATCAATCACTAATCAACATATATTACCTTCTCCGACTGAACGAAGTGGGTAGCCACCCCGACTCTATGCACATCTCTCCCTTTGAGGCGGAAGCCCGTCATGGCGAGAAAGAGGCCCAGCTTTCCCTGAAGTCTGGGGAGGAAGTAGCCGCCTCCCACATCAGGGAACAGACCTTTAGAAACCAAATACAATGCAAAAAGAATGAGACCATTTCAAACTGCAGCGCACAACCCATTCATTCCTATTGATTTACTTGTGTCTGTTTGGTTCAAGGTCTAAAACTGTTCACTGAACAGAAAATTCATTTGATCTTTTGGACACTTATGGAGGCTCAAGGCTGCTGAGTGGGCGGGCCCTCTCTTCAGCTGTTCATACAGGAATATAATGGTCCTAACAATTTAAAAAGATTGCCTCTCTTAATAACATATTCACTGTATCGCTCACACAGTGATGCTCTGTATTTGCTGTGTATGCAGTTTGGTCCAGAAGGACAGAAGACATGATTCTTTCACCCAAAACTATAGCGTGAACCACAACAAACAAACAAATGATAAAAACATGATCAAACAAACTAACATATTTAATGAGCATCTATGACCTTATGAACATTCCGACGCGCTTCTTTTTAAGATCACGGCTGAGAAAATCACATCACTTTTTATCCTTAAATGCCCCAGCGTGGGGTAAAATTGTGAATAAGGCGAATCAGGATTAGGTCCTCTGACCTGCTTCCAGGAGGCCAGTGTAAGATCATGAATGCAGATTACGCCCGCTGTTCGCCAGGGGCCTTGTCCCCACGGGCGGCATCGTTTCAACACAAACAGACCCTTAATCCATCAGCAGAATGGGGGGAGGGGAGGAGTTAAGGGGTTGGGGGTTGCGCTTTCGCCAAAAACACAGATGGGCGCCACACTGAACATGTCAATGCAGTGGATGAATGCCAGAACCAATAACAAACTGATCATGACACACGGCAGGAATAAAAGCTATTTCAGATAGAGCACAAAGCATCCCGCACACTTGATTCTGTTTAACATGCACTGAAATTACAGACTTCCCCCAAAAAACATATAAATTCTGTTGCGCTTTCAAGCCACTGCCTGACAAAGCAACCAATGGCATGAGTTTATGACAGGACAATCTGTTTGTCTGACCAGCAGAAGACAGCAGAGTATTTGGGAAATCAGTATGGACCAATCAGCACCCAGAAAATCATGCAGAAAGCTCTGGAGGTTTTAGAATGCCTCTCATTTATAATGTTCAACATAATCCTCATATAAACACAGAAAATGCAGATTCTCTGTGAACCTCACGTCTCATTCCGGAGATTATCCAAATGATGTCCCAATGCATTGTGGGATGGACTGAGGCCAAGAGGAGGGAGATGTGTGCCAGCAAGAGCTCCACCCTGTGTGCCAGCAAGAGCTCCACCCTGTGTGCCAGCAAGAGCTCCACCCTGTGTGCCAGCAAGAGCTCCACTCTGTGTGCCAGCAAGACACACAAGTATAACTTCATCCAACTTCAACCTGATGTAACAGCACATAACCAGATTTACCATGAAAATAAACACATTAATTAGGGTTGGGTGATATAATTACTGCTATGATAATGACATAAACCACGAAACAATTCCTTTCACTGTGAAGTTAAAGTTACTGACACACACATTTAATGAAAGGTACTTAATCTCAAATCATTATGTTTGCAATGTGACACTAACTACACAAGCCAGCCTCCAGCAGAAATGTAAATAAGACAGGAGTGAAACCGCTTCATACTGAGCAGAAAGTACAAGAAGCTACTCGACTCTGTGCTGGATGCTTTACCACAGAATAAACCATTAAGACAAGAACAAACTCAAAGAGAATCAATCATCCCTCATCTGTATGAGAAACACACACTCTTAATGGAATTACTGGATGATTATAGCCAGACACGCATTCAAGACTCGGGGAGTCTTCAGCTCTTCAACACTTACTGAAGTGAAGGACACTGAAAGAGTTCATTAAACATCACAATAATTATAACAGCTGAGTTTCACTTCTGCCCACATGTGCAGGGGAGCGATAGCATCAAGGTCACGTGTTCATCACAGACACTGTGATTATACAACATACAGACCTCACACACAGCACTCACACACAGTGGAGGAACTACAATATTATATAACAGAATAAAAAGGAGGACAAAAAACATCAAAAACGTGCGACAAAATGAGACGCTGTACATGAAGATGGACATGGTTATGAAATCAGTTATTGATCTGGAAACTTTTATGTGAGTCTAGTATTATTAAAATGATTTTCACATTCAACTTTGATATACAAGTTTTAAAAACAAGCCTGCAAGTTACTGTTATTATTAACTTTACTGTCTCTATACAAGAAAAGGCAAAAGACCCTAAACAATGATTAACAATACACCGTTTATATAATGTTCTGAATTACTCCGGTACTAAAACTAACTCAGCTGTCCACCGCATGGAAACATTGCCTGTGAAGAGTTTCACCAAACCTGGACCAGATGAGCCAGTTCTAAAATTAAATCTCCACACTGCAGCGCAGGAATCGTCTGCTGGCTCCACAGCAGGCACAAGACCCATCCATTTACATGTCAACATAAGACTGATCAGCTGACACACGCATGCACTGAATTCCCTCCATGAGGGAGATCTGAGAATCCGTCCAGCATTTTCAGCATGCCTTTAATTGAGACATATGCCCCTGTCCACACACAGCTGCACAGTATCATTTCCACATAAAACAGACCTGAACCATTAACTGTGAAAGACTGGGAGATATTTACACCAGTAGATTGAAGATTGAAGAAGGAAAGTGAAGGGTTTTGAGTGTTGTGTAGTTTTAGAGGCAGATGTAACACATTTTCACCTCTAGCAGATCATCGTTTGTCTTGTTCTGTCATTTATAACAAGTGAATTAATAAACTCAAATTAAAACACAGCAATGCCTCTGAAGTGCCTTTATAATCTCAAAAAGTAAATAATTGCGTCACATGACTCATGTAAACATGGTCAAAACGCTTCTATTAACCACATGTAAAGCAAGAGTTACAAACACTTTAAATGGCTTATCACTTTTAACATTCACAGTTTGGAGATGAAGTGCTATTGATTTGTGTGAATTCAGTCACATGATTAATGTCAATGTGTCACAGGCTGCAGGAGGTCTTACCGATGCCCGTCTCTGGCATGGCAAACACAGTCTTTTCAGTAGCCACACGAAACTGCCCGTGTACTGAGAGCCCGATGCCCTGCAGACAGCAGAACAAATACACACATTAATAATGAGGAGAGATCAATAACTGGGTTACCATGGTTACTCACCAAATAACTTGAGCTGTAGGTTTGGGGTTAAAATATATAGAGGGCACAAATGTAACCATCAGTTCTATATTGGAGCGATTTTCAGTTCAGAGGGTAATAAACGTAATAGCTTTCGGTACTTAATGTAATATAAAAGCAATATAGTATTTCATAGATTATTAATGTTATTGACCACTTCACAAAGGGGTCACAGGTGTAACATATAAGAGTTATTACATTTAAGTCCCTTATTGCATTGAAGAGAAAATGTTATTATATTTAAAAGCAGAAGTTATTATGTTTAGGATCTTTATTATGTTTAAAATCAAATGTTATGGATTTATAGCTATTATTACCTCTAGAACCAATTTGTGTCCAGTATAAAACATAAGGGTTTGGAATGACAGAATTTTAAAAAGACCGTATTTTTCTGTTCCTCGGCATCATGTTTAGTGATGAGTTACAGACTCTGCATCGCTAAGCAGCATCAAAGAATGAAAACATAAACGTTTCAGTATCGGAAACAGTATCTTTATCCTCTCAGACACCACACAGCATGTACTAACACCACACACTGTTAGAAATAAATGCCACAACATAACACACAAACCAAGAAAACTTCTGATCACTGGGCTGCGTTTGACAGTCAAAGTCAAAGGTGAAAAAGAATTATTAGCATTATTGAGCCATGTATAGGCCAGGTCAATATCAGCTGGGCTGATATTTGGTCTTTTATAAAAAATATATTTATACTGCAACAGAAAATATGTGAGTATGGATGAGAGGACATAATCTTCAATAAATTCAGTCGATGTGAATCATTAGATGAGGACAGGTGACTGACACACACTCATCTATTCCTACAAAATAAACCTCATAAAATCGATCATCAGGGAGAACACCTGAGGCCAGCGATCTCCACGGAGCAGCTCATTAAAACACAATAACTCACGGCTCCTGAGGGACATCACGCTTCACGCGTGTTTCCAGCGGCTCCTTTCTAACAATCACACACAATAAATGTGTATCAGTTGTGTATCACATGTAGACATGCCGTTTACAAAAAACATCAACAACAACCTGTACCTGTACATGATCTCACACAAATACAATCTGTTAAATACAATTAACAGTTAAATCTTATATCATGATGTGAGTAGTTTTATATTGAAAGAACAGTATATTACATGAAACAAGTCATTTTTTATCATTTTTAATTAATAAGTGGATTAAATATAAAATACTCTTTAGTAATACTATTCTTTTGGATAATCCAGTGAATAGGTGTGTGTGTGTGTGTGTGTGTGTGTGTGTATGTGTATATATCTATATCTATATATATATCTATATATATATATATGCTGCGCTACACTACACAATTCACCTTTCCTCTCTAAAACATAATTCTTCATTTGGTAACTAGATTTTTTGGTATTCTGAGTCAAACAGCAAACACATGTTGTGTCTGGAGGCATCAGTTCATTCATCTAGAATCAGTGGAAACTCTCATCCATTCTCATAACTGTTTGGTTGAAATCAGACAGACGTTTAAGAACCATTTTCAGGAAAACAGTAGCTACCGAAAACAGCCCAACATAAATCCAGCTAAGAGCATTTTTATCTGGCTATTATCTAATGCGCTCTCCAGACAGTCCATCAAATGTTTTATAACAAACAGAAGTAAACAAGGCAAGCAGCTTTATCAGGTGCTTGTCAGGTCAGGTACTGCGAACCTAAAACAGCAACAACAACATTCAAAGCTTTTAGGTTTATAATGTCTGATGTAACTCAGACTGGGTGAACTGGTTGACTTTGAGTTTGTTTGAGTGGCCTGACTGGATCTGGACACAACAACATTGTCTCAATGATGTGAGCTTGGGGGCGGAGCTACCTGTTCAAACAATGACACTATACACTGAGGGTCATGTATGGAATATGTGTAGATCTCACATCTCTCACTGCATACCAAAGATCCCTGAACCCTGACTTAAAAGCGTGTGACATCATATCCTGTTGACCATATCTGTCTGGGGTTCAAAGTAATTTTTACATGCTTAATCTGCTGTGACCACACCTTAACTAAGTCCCAAAAGACAAGCAGTGCATGAGGCCTAAACAGACACAAGTACAAAGTACATGAGATAAACTAATGAGAGCACAATTACAACGGGGTCTTAAAGTCTGAGACCACCAGTAAAACTGCTTCTGTTTTCCAACACGATTAGCGAATGTTCCAAAGAGCTTCTACAGCGGAAACAATGAAATCTGACTTATTGATGATTTTCAATGTGGTGACCAACACACACTTTTAAAATTTTTTTAAATCTATTATGTTTAACATTAACATAATATTTTAACACAACAATTTCCACATGAAGTATTTAGTGCACACAGCACCCCACATGTAGTAAAAAAACATTACATATTATTATCTGCTCCACAGACATTGAAGACATCATTTAAGCTACATCCATGTGGTTTGTTGAGTTGAGGGCACAATGTCATTATTTGGTACATTAACTAAAAAGAACCACAGCAGACGGTCGCCGAGTGGGAGATTTACCAACTGATACACTGCATGTGTGAGGTATGATACTACACCCCTGTTGAGACATTGCATAAACAGAGACTGTGGTGGACCACTGGAAATTCATTCTGATTGCAGGACTCTTCAGTCCTGCTCCAGAACAGCCACTGTCCTACAGAGTTTCACTCCAACCCTAATCAAACGCTCCCTAAAACTCTGATTGGCTGATCAGGTGTGTTTGATTAGTGTTGGATCTCAACTCTGATTGGCTGGTTTAGTTGTGTTTGATTAGGGTTGTCTGTAGGACAGTGGCCCTGCTGGAACATGTTTGAAGGCCGTGATTTTTGGGATATTCTGCTCTTGTTTATCTTCAGGTATGTTATTTTGTCTTTTGTACACTAAGTGGTTACACTAAGTACACATTTTGAACATAAAAACCATATCTGTGATCCTGCAGCTGTAGCCTTTTATCAAACACAGTGAATGGAAAAATCCATATTTAGACCTCAGACACATGAGGTTAGAAGAGCCCCAGTGAACTTCATATACTTATCTCATTCTAGAATAACAGTTCAGAATCTTCCACTGAAACAATAGATCTGAGGCGGTCCTATCTTACCACCCCAGCTAACAATTTTAGACCCTATGAATGTTTCTCCTAAGAACATGTTTTTTTAATCTGTAACCTTTTTAAAACTACTTAGAATGTTTTGGAAATGTTGTCAAACATTAAAAAACTTCACTAATCAATCCATCAATCTGTCATCAGCAAGTGACAGATTCCAAGATTTAAGATTCCAAGATTGAAACTTTACAGAGTATAATATTTGAAACTGCGTGTCACGCATGTAAGAGTTTGTCATTTTCAGTCACGCATGAGGAATCGTTTCTGTTAGGAGAGGCAGGAAAGAATGCAATAACTCCAGTTGAGCAGAGCCATTACTATGGCAACTGTAAGTAATTATATTTAGGCCCATTTGTAATATATTTAACATGGGCACAATAATGTAAAGTGTTACTCTAAGCAAGAAAATAGCAACAAATCTATAACCAAATAATCAGAGGACACTTGAGGACTAAGAATCAGTGGCTTCAGAGTCATGGCTTTCCTGTAGCTCAGTGGTTAAAGCATGGCATTAACAACGCCAAGGTCATGGGTTCAATCCCAGGGATTGCACAATACTCAATGTATAGTAATCAATGTGTAGTATAATGTACTGTAAGTCGCTTTGGATAAAAGCGTCTGCCAAATGCCTAAATGTAAGAAACTCAACGACAGATTGACACCTGCTGACACCTGCAGGATGAAACACGCAGTGCAGGCTGAAAATGAAGAGGATTAAACGGGGTTATGACTCGAAATGGACAAACATGATTGCATGAAAAATACATATGGCTAATAAATCCTTATGATATATCTTCATGCAAATGCGAAGAGTAAATGAAAGATTGCAAGTCAATCTAAACATTGTGAAGTCAATGAAAGTAGCATTTAGCTGAGAAACCTCAGACTGACTCTGTCGCAATGTTAGCAAACGTTTCATATTCAAACTCTTCGTCTTTTATTTGTTGTATTTTGTGAACACACGGCAACCCGGCTCACGCCTTTGTCATGTAATGCAGTTAATTTGCGGTGGGTGGCGCCATCTGGTGGTAGACATGTGTAACAAGACGCTGTTAGACGACTGCTTACCCCTCCCATTGTAATTCCATCAATCAGGGCCACATAGGGTTTCTGGTATGTCCCTAAAACAGAGTTCAAAAAGAAAAAATAAATAAATAAATAAAGACACTTTGTATATTTATAAATAAACACACCTTGAGGTTTGTCACAGAACTGAGAATTCATACCAATAGTGTTGTTCAGAATATACCCCTCACGGAAGATGTCTTGAGCTAGACAGCCTCCAGACTTTCCAGCCTCTGCAACAGCTGGCAAAACAATGTTCAAATGTTGAGTATTAATACATCAATTATTATGTAACATGTTTTTAAAATCCAGAAGTGACATTACAGTAAAAGAGTCATAACATTGTAAAATGATAAAATTGTCCACAAGGCCAAAAGCGTTACCTTTGATGTCACCACCAACACAGAATGCCTTCCCCCCAACTCCTTTAATGATGACTAGACCAATTTCTGAATCCTCCTCCCACTTCTACAAAACACAGAACCATCATCACACAGTCAGAGTTTATCATATAGAGTCAAACTGAGTTATCTTAAAGGTACAGCAGGCAGTGTCAGAGAGGCTTGCAATAACAAACTAGCTTTAAAAACAGATCCTGCCCTCCCATCAGAGCATCTTCAAAGCCACGCCCCCTCCAACACATGAACACATGCATAGTTTGACAGGCGAGTAGGACATCCTAACGTTATTGACTGGTGAAACAGGTTTCTGGTGTGTTCAGACCTTCAGCTGAAGGAAGATGCGTCTGATCATTGTAAGTTTGAGGGCGTTGAGAGCTTTGGGTCTGTTTAATGTGATGACACCTGCGTTCACCACTTTCTCAAACAGAACTTCAGATTCCGCTTCACTAGACATCTGAAAACAATATCAAACCATTTATATTATACTGTTATACCAAAACATATGAACCCATTAATTCAAGCATTATATCGAACGCTTACAGTACAAACTTACCATGTGTCTATGTATTCTCTGCAATCTACAGACAGCTCTTAGTCTATATGAGGAAAAACAATGCAAGTTGTTTTAAGTACGTGTTCAGCAGTATTATTTTAACTGTAACTGGTCAAATGGATTCTGCTGGTGTTGTAATTTGAGGATGTTGATTATTCATTGCTGTTGAGAAATGGAGGTTATAGTTGGCTGCTTGTTTGAGAGATATCTGTGCCACGTGAGTACACGTGATTACACATGAGGACACGTGATTGATCCCCATATGGAAATATATTATATGACATATATGTCCCTACATCGAGAGTGATATTGTCATGTTACACACACACATATATATATACATACATATATACACACATAAATAATTATCATATATATGAGGTAGATGCACATGTCAATATAGAGAATTTCTAATACGTTTCATGTATTCCATATATGGACACTGGATATATATACATACATAACGTTTGCGTCATTAGCTGTCATTGATTTATTCACATTTATGTATGTATTTATTTAACAGGGACAATACGGATTAATAAACGACACAATGCAGCATGTGCCAGATGAGAAAGCACTGTTTTATTGTCCCTGACGCGGTTAATGTTTAAACAGCAGAGTTAAAAAAAACAGCTGCGATCCGCGACTTCCGCTTCTCTGTGTGATTTCATCACTATGACATAAAACGGCTCAACGTTGCCTTTTACTCTCTACTGTACATTCAAATCTGCCAGCATGACACAACATGACCGTCACGTTATTTCTGGAAATATAATATTTAAATAAGCGTTTGTTATCTCCGCCCTGTTACTCTGTACAGTAATTGTCGCCCGTGCAGGCGCTTACCTGTGTGCAGATGTGAACATGTTCAATGACATGAGCAGCACGCGGTTCTGACTGGGTCTCTCTGCAGTAGTGGAATTGTTTTGGTTGCAACTTCTTATTGGCTTTCCCTTTATGACGTGTAGATCTCGCGATTGGTCATTGTCCGACACACCGCTTCCTGCAGGCTCTTAAAAATAGCGACGGGACCCTTGAACCCCCCCACCCTCCTTTCACAACAACCTCCAAAGACACGAGTTACGGCATGTGGGAGGACACACTCACACATTCTTCAGCTTTGATTTATCCAAATCCTTGTTGACATAAAACGGGGTACAAATCAGGTTTGCCGGAGACAACATACTGCAGATATACACACTTGATATACAAACCTGCCATAACACATAACAATAGAAAAACAACGTGAAAACTGTACCAATACTGATTTACATGTATGCATCTGGCAGACACTGCATTATACATTGATTCTGAGTGTGTAAAACGCCATGCTCTAACCACTGAGCTCCAGGAAAGCTTATAAATAGTAACCGTATAATAGTTCTGGACAATATCATAAATCATAAACGTAAAAGAAACTCCAGGCTCAACTCATATTACAATTAATTGTCGGAAATTCGAAGTTTGACCACATGAAATGCACTCGTTACTGCTCGTGAATGCACAAGGAAATTCAATACATTAATAATGACCTTAAGAATCAGAATCAGCTTTATTGCCAAGTATGTTTGCACATACGAGGAATTTGTTATAGTGGCAGAAGCTCTACAGTGCACCAGAAAGACAGTGACAAGACAAG
>JAZGTJ010007303.1:0-23128 GCA_036877575.1 Botia almorhae
TCTGAGGATAATTCGGTTGCAGTTAAAAATAACTATTAATTTGCATACATGGTTTTGATTTTTTGTTTTAGGTTAAATGCTGAATCACAGATATATACATAATCTATATTATATCATATTATATTATATATATTGATTTGGAACCCCACAGCATTATATGCATGTTCTATTAACTATAAACATACAGTCCAGAATAAATGGAAGCTGTTTGTACTAATCTGTGCTGAAGCATGAACTTTTCTGGCCCATGCATGGCAGTGCCAACTGTGAGGGCATGATATTGTTGTGACATAAAACAAATGGCATCATTATGCTTATGTCCAGCATTGAGAGACGATGCCAAGAGTTGATGGAATCGTTGGCGGCCCTTCACTGGGACATTAGCATTGGCTTGTTTACCCGGCAGAAGGAACAATAAGAACAGACCTCAGCACAGTGAGATCAAATATCTGAAGAACAAAGTACATAGAGAAGTTATGACTTATTGTTTTTGCTCCCGCATTGTGAACGATATATTGAAAGTGACATGACGTTTTTGGAAATTGTCGTACAACAACAATACAGTCACAGAAATGTTTATCTGAGAAAACTACTTTTATCCCGTTGGTGGAACTTGTTTGAGGTTCTAAAGAAGTAATTAAAGCTGCAATCTGTAACATTCGCCTCTCTATCGCCATCTCTGTTTGAAGCATAAAATTGCAGGTTACTTTACATGCTTTCTTTATGTGTATTCATTCAAACTGACGTTAGCCGCAAAACCTGACGCGACAACTCAAATTTTAAATCATCAATATGAACGTACTGAAGGGATTTGAGGTAAAGAGACGGTTTTGAACACTGATCTGTTATGTACTTGCTCAAATTGAATTTGTGTTTATCTTCAACCAAAATAAAACAGCTTTAATAAAACATGGTTTCTAAAACAGTTCAGTATTCTTGTGATTTAGTAGCAGGATGGTAAGGGTCCTTCATGACTCCAATAAGCCAAGAATGGAGATGCAGGAAGGAGGCGGGTTACCATCAGATAAGCATGGCATCTACACCTTCCAGTGGCCACATTGATAAAGAACTATCTTCTGTAGAGATGAGTGACATGTCACATATGGCACAATATTAGCGTGTCTATGGGATGCATGTAAGACATAGAGAGCTGTGTTACAGGACCACAGCTTTACTGAAGGAAGGAATCTCTCTCTGACTGCTACCACAGACTGAACAGACAATAGAGTCTTTGTAGAAAAACGCAAGCCGGTTTGTTCTGCACAGTTGTTATTCTGTGCCTCTGAAACGCTTGAGTTTTTGATTTCATCAGTGTGTGGAACATTCCTCATGTTGCCTCTTTGATTTAGTTTGTCAGCTAGAGGGTGCACACAGCTTTTGGAATATAAATGATAATCATTTTGATGTGTAATTTAAAACTTGTCAATCTTTGCTTGATTTACTGTTCTTCTGAGGATAATTTGGTTGCAGTTGAAAATAACTATTAATTTGCATACATGGTTTTGGTTTTTAGTTTTAGGTTAAATGCTGAATCACAGATATATACTGTATAATCTATATTATATTATATTATATATTATTTTATATTATATTATATATATAGTCATTTGGAACCCCAGAGCATTATATGCATGTTCTATTAACTATAAACATACAGTCCAGAATAAATGGAAGCTGTTTGTACTAATCTGTGCTGAAGCATGAATTTTTCTGGCCCATGCGCCCGTACACTAAATATAACGACAAAATTCCATTCAAAAAAGCTGCTTATCGCCAGTCTGAAAGAGAAGGTTAACATTCTGAACGGAGAAGACTTAACTAAAGTAAACTAAAGGTTGCAGGTTCGCTTCGCAAAGCTGCCAGAAAACAATTGAGGTGCCCTCGAGCAAGGCACTACTGCGAGTGCTGCGGTGATTTCTGCCCACTGCTCCAGGTGTGTGTGCGTGTGTTCACGACACACACGTGTTCAGTGTGTGTGTGTGTGTGATCACTACACACGGAATGGGTTAAAGGCTGAGGTCACATGTCAAGTATGGGTTACCATACATTAACAAATATGTCACTTTGACTTTCAGACTCATCCAAAATAGTCAAGACAGATGATTTTATCTCAAGTGCGTTCAAGGAATAGATTTTATCACTGTGCGTGTTTCCCAAGAATCAAACCCATGAGCTTGCAGTTAACGGCACCACACAGTCTGACAACTGAGCTACAGAAACTGAACTGCAACTTATCAGGAACTGTACAGATTTCTGTCACAGAGCAGATATATGCGTGTTAGAGTGTTCTGGAGTCTAACAGGAGATAAAGGATCACACAGAGTTTGAAAAACGTCTGAAAAAAGTCTTGGTGCCATGAATTAGAATCTGTCCTTGTCGGAGTTCATCTGTTTCTTCTAATCAGAACGTTCTCTGAATGTTTCAGCTCCTGAATGGCAGAGAAAGCTTTTCTTAGATGAAGAGAGCTCATCGACCTATTAGCGTCATGTGTTGACCCTGAACCACCTCGCATGTCTTCATCCACCTTTCTATAGCGGCGCATGAAAGCGGAGCATTGAGCCCTTTCATGTTAGGAACATGTGGGGCTACGTTATATAAATATCAGAAGAGCTTTAACTGCTGGCTGAATAAGACTGATCGAGTCTGTCTGTGACCCACACGGCCACTGAAGCAATTCCTCTGACGTTTCATTCTCGGTCTTATGCAATTGCTTTTGTAACTACATTAATTTTGTGTTTCTTTTTTCATCCGTAAGCAAGATTTTATTTTAATTCGAGCAATAAAAACAGGTTTCACCAAGTTTTACAAGGTATATAAACGCATACAGACCGCAAGTACAAAAAATATGAAAATAAATGGAACATGTTTAAAATCCAGAATCTCAGTGCAGTTTGTCTTCAGTTTATCTTTTTAATGAAATTATGCCCATCATTTCATTTGTGATGAAGGAGGATGTTGTACACAACACCAGTAGATGTTTCAGTGATCAGTTCCGTGGTACAGAGGACGAGGGCGAGCGAGACTTTCAATTGAAATGCATCCGTCGCAGAGAGCCAGCCGGAGCTGTGTACACACAAACCTTTTGTTTTCCTCATGAACAGTTACTATTTTTAGGGTGATAAAGGTCTCCTCAGGTTCACCCAACAATACTGCGCCTGAGTCACCCATCGCACTGCGGTTTCCATTGAGACCTGCCCAGTAACACTGACTCTGAATTCATCAGCCGCAAAATCTGGCCAATTATAAAAATGTGCTGGGCTTGAATTGTTACAGTCTGTATAATTATCAGTGCTGATATTCAGTATAACAGCACACGTGAAAATAGTTCCAAGTAAAAGTAGGGTCAGTCGTTGTTACCTAGCAACGCAGAGACTGGCAACAGTCCGTCTGTAATGTCTCAAACACAGACAGAGTGATGCAAGCGGTGAATAGGCAGTTGTTATGCTTAATATCAGCACTTTTGTCTTAACAAAGCCAAAAATAACTGTTATAAGATAGAAAAGGTTCTAAAATACATTTGAATTTATCATTTATAATTTCACAGATATTGTCTTCTGTTGTTTCTCTTTGCTTCTCTCTCTCTCTCTCTAAATTTCGAGTTCAAGTGTGTTTTACTGGCATAACAGAACTGTATATTTGTGTTGCCAAAGCATTTAAAGTCAACCCTCCCTCTCTCCCTCTCTCTCTCTCCCCCTCTCTCTCTCTCTCTCTCTCTCTCTCTGAGTAGGTGTGGTACTGACGAGAAGCTCTGCTCTTCTTGACCGGAGCCTTGAGAAATAATGGTGCTTTCTTACCCCCTCCACCGTTCAAATGAAGTACCACAATCACTCGTCTCTCCGCTGCCTGACCTGATGTCCGCTCTCTTCTCACGTAAAGCCTTCAGCAGGTCATACAACACACTTCAAAAGAGAGGCTATACACCAGAGTCCTCAGAGCAGAGGACAGATCAGAGGAGTATGACATTGCCAAGCCTTGTGAGGATTTACCACCCTCAATTTCAGATTTTCAGCTGTGCCTCATTTCTGAAGATAATGCTGTGGGGAACGAGCAGCGAGTTAACAATGGCTGCAGTGTGTGATTGTGTGTTGTTGCGTGGCGGCACGGTTTACGCAGTTTATAGCTGGCTAAAAGTTATGGCGCTAATAGATGTTAGCGTTTTTATTGGTCTTTATTTTTATGTTTTGATTTATTGTTACGCAACATGAAACGCTTTCGATCCGTGTGGCCTACTGGTTAGAGAGTCAGACTTGTAACCAGAAGATTGCTGATTCCCAATGTCGACAGGAAGCATCTGAGGTGCAAGACACCCCTTGAGCAAGACACCTCACCCCCAAATGCTCCCGGAGTTCCACAGTGCTGCCCACCGCTCTGGGTGTGTGTGCACGGTTTGCAGCGTGTGTGCGCTGACTGAATGGGTTAAATGCTGAGAACGGATTTCGAGTACTTGGCCTTCATGGGGGGTGGTCTGCGCTCAGAAATGTATCTTAAAACTTTGGATCAAGTCAATGCATATAAACCACGAATAAAACTCACCTGCAGTTTAAAACTGAATGAAATAGCCACGGGTGTGGCCCACCTCCATAAGTTTTTTAATTAGTTTTCAGGCTTCTGTTTGCCTCTACCAGACTCTATAAAAATCATTATTTTAATCAGATGCTGTAAATGAGTGTTGAAAACGAAGTTTTAGTTACACATCTAATACGGTGATCAAGAAGATATTTGCTATCGAGGAAAGGAAGGGGAAAGATTAATGAATGGCTATGTGCTTCAGGGCACATTATGTAAGAGCTGTCAAAATATGACGGGAGCGTTGAAATATTTCATTCTTTTGTTTCTGCCGCCTGAGTGCTCAGATTAGAGCCATTAGATGACTCCACCAAGAGGAGCTTGACGAATTCATTGGATTCAGGCCTCTGTGTTCATCGTCTCTGTCCGTGGTGCTGAAACAGCCTCCAGCTATGGTCTAGAACAGGGATGTGCTGACCATTACTTGTTTGAGAACTCACGATACCTTCTAAGTAACGATTTTCTTCACTTTTAATAAGCATATGATTAGAAGGGATTCTTAACTGAGTAATGATCTTTGTGAAGAGCTTAACCGCATTGTGTTTAATTCATCTGACCCAGAAAAACATGATCCAGCTCCAGCACGGTCTCTCACGCCGAGAGAAAAAATGTTTTGGTCTTAGAGAAGAGGCAACCGGTCACCATGGTAACATCAGTACCTCAGGATCTCATAGGGGCAGCACACAAAAGGCTGAAGGACTTCGAAACAATCCAAACCGGTAAAGAGCAGCCTAATAATCATGCAGTGTGTATAGAAAATTGATGAGTGCCTGAAGTATGTTACATCAAATTACTGTATTTTCGTTTTACTCACGCAAAACAGCCAAAACGACAAAGTATTTCTTGTCTGTGAGATGTTTAGGCCTTCCGTGAAGAAAAAACAACACAACCGCTGTATGTCGGAGGTAGATTTGTTTTCCAATCCAAACCCTCAAAGATTCAATGAAAAAGCGTTCCTTATTTTCTTCAGAGATTCTTGCTCTGTTAGGAGCACATTGATTTGTGTTGGCTGTATCTCATAATGATTCCCCATGCATGTCTGAAGCGCACTCAGGTCGTCTCACAGCGTCTACTGATGTTCAAAAGCCTTCCTGTCAATTCATATTGGAGCACAACCTCGGCACTCGTGTTTACGATAAGAACGATTTTTCATTAAAAATAAAATGTCGCACGGTAGCTCTCCAGTTGCATTTTTCCTAAATAATTTCATTATGAATTCAGTTGTCATAGTTTCCCGGGGCCCATTAATATCCGAAGGCTGGATATGTGCTTATCTCATCAGTGATCGCACATCCCTAACCATATCTGGTTCCATGAGGACAGTGCAGGATGCTGGTAGCCTCACGCTGCGGGTCAAAGGAAAGCATTCGGTAAGAGAGGAGAGGCAATCACCTAATTGCTTAATCAACTTCTTAAATAACAAATGTTTTTGTGCTTCGTACCCGAGTAATGGGCCGTGAAGTGCCGATGAGATGAATGAAAAGAAGAAAACGTAGAACTTTCTAGGTGAGAATAAAACGGAATGTTTGCTTTGACAGTTGTCATGAGATCCACTTTTTTTAGAGAGTTGCGGAAGTACAAAATCCAAATCCTAAAGCACTGAGGTACTGACGTAAATACGTTCCGTAACCCCTCTTCCACTGGTTCCCTGAAGCACTTTCATTAGCACATAAGTGAGGCTGGTTCTCTCATATGAAGTTTAATGGTTTTCTCAGTTCTCTGTCTGTTTTGTCTATTCTGTGTCACTTATGTGGATTTAAAATATGAAGTGGTCTTCACATTTGAAAATGATCTGAATCATTCGATGCTTGTCTTTCATCCTTGTATACTACAATAAGTGTGAGTGACAAAGCGTGCTAAAACACGTCACATATTATGTTCATTTATTTTTAGAAAGTAAACACCAAGCTGCCTTTAAACAAATGCTTTAATCTAAGTCGGATTTGCCATATTATTACAGAGATAGTCCCCCGGGAACAAACTTCATTGATTTTTTTAACGCCCACTTATTTTATTGACAAAGCAAGTAGTGTTGAAGTAGAAATATGTATTTCCACTTCTCCTGCGTGTATTATACCTTTATAGGAGTTCTGGTGTAAATTGTCTTTTCGTCTAGCTGTGCATAAGGGTGGGAATAATGCTGAGTGATGGAGCGCTTTTCCCATGTAAGAGGATGGGCGAGCAAGGCTGGGAAATTGGTGTCTCGGTGACGTGCACACAGGCAATATTTTATTGCGGCGGCGGAACTGTGCTTTTCCATCTAGCGCGCGCTCCGCCACCTGAATATCACCTGCAGATTAAAACGTCTGATCTGCGATCAGGGAGACAAAACTAAAGGGATTATCAGAAAGTTTTATTTTGGAAAAAAATAATATATATATTTTATATTTTTTTTTTCATTTATATGAAGTTGTCAGAAATGTAAATATTATGCGCGTGAATCAATGAGAACGTGACACGCTCTTGGACTCCAGAAAACTTGACAGGATTGTGCGAAGCGCAGTAACGTTTCCATGAAGTTTTCTCTCGTGGGAAATCAATAGACGACGATAACTAACCGTAAAAGAGCTTTAATTCTTGAAGACGCGTCAATATAAACTCTCAGTAAAGATGAACGTGCAAAACGGCAGTTCTCTAGAGCGACCCGAGAGCAACATTGATCTAGAAGCACCAGAGAAAACATTGTTCGGAATCGGCACCGACAACTTCGTGACGCTGCTCATTTTCGGACTCATTTTTACTCTGGGGGTCTTGGGAAACTCTCTGGTCATCACCGTGCTGGCTCAACGCAAACCCGGTCAGCAACGCAGTACCACCAACATCTTCATTCTGAACCTGAGCGTCGCCGATCTGTCCTATCTTCTCTTCTGTATCCCCTTTCAGTCCACGGTGTACATGCTGCCCACGTGGATCCTCGGTGCCTTTATCTGCAAGTTTATTCACTACTTTTTCACAGTGTCCATGTTGGTGAGCATCTTCACGTTATCGGCCATGTCGGTGGACAGGTATATCGCTATAGTGCACTGCAGAAAGTCGTCCTCGATTAGAGTTGCAAGGCATGCATTGATCGGGGTAATGGTAATATGGGCACTCTCCTTCACCATGGCCACCCCCGTTGCCTATTACCAGGGCATCGTGGAGAGTGAGGATAACAGTACGTTCTGCTGGGAAGTGTGGCCAGACCACAATCGGAGGAAAATTTACGTGGTGTGCACGTTTGTCTTTGGATATGTGGTGCCACTGATTTTAATATCTTTCTGTTACGCAAAGGTTAGTGGATCATGTGGGACATCTCTTACGCATTTTAGTGTTTAAATGTGGTTTGTGATCTCTGTTCATTGAAACGATTAAGACTTTTTGAATGGTTATCATTATCGTTGTTTATTTCGATTTTAAATGACCACGTGACGGTGTGCCTTCAGGTCCTGAATCATTTGCATAAAAAGCTGAGAAATGTTTCCAAAAAGTCTGAGGCGTCGAAAAAGAAGGTAAGGTGTCTCATTTGTGCGTCAGACATTCAAATACTTCATTAATAATAATAATTCTTACAGTAACACATTGATTTAAAAACCTCCATTAACATTTAACACACAATACTGACCAGACCTGTTTGAATGTATTTGTTGTTGTCCAATAAACCATAAATGCTGTTTTATAATGCTGCCAAACATTTCCTGTCCACCTCTCCCGTCAGACTGCGCAGACAGTGCTGGTGGTCGTGGTCGTTTTTTGTCTGTCCTGGCTGCCCCATCACGTGGTGCATCTTTGGGTCGAGTTCGGCTCCTTCCCCCTTAATCAGGCGTCCTTCGTTCTCCGAGTGGCTGCTCATTGCCTGGCCTACAGCAACTCCTCGGTCAACCCTGTTATATATGCCTTCCTCTCGGAGAACTTCAGGCAGGCGTATAAGCAGGTGTTCCGTTGTCAGGTCACTTCTGAGTGCCCTACAAATGAAGCCAGGGAGATGAAGAGCAAGATGGAGACGGCACCATCCACTAACTGCACGACTGTGTAGCTCCTTCAGCTGCAGAGTGTGTCATATTTATATGTGATGCTTTCAAATGACCGGCAGATTCACTTCAAGCCTGGGAGAAGTATGAGCCTGTTCTGTTGTATTGATATTGTATTGTACATATTGATTATTGATAAGTCGCTAAGAATTATTGATAAGAATCATCATTACGTATCAGTCAATGTGATTAAATTGTAATAGGTTGGATGGGCGTTCTGTAATGCTGAAAATAAGCTTTTTCTCTGTGGATTGCTTATTATGGGCTACTTCAGGCTGCATCCAAGAGCTTACTTACCACTTATTAGTGATAGATTGTAAACACATGCATTCAGAAAGGAATGGTGAGGATGTTTGGAATCTGGAGTCTGTTTTACTCTCCTTGAGGGAAGGTCATCTTACGTTTAATTAGTCGCTATCTTGAGCCATGTTTACATAGACTTTCAAATTGTATAGAATGTATGTGTAGTGCTATAGTGTTTCTCTGTATAAAAGATGTATATATTGTTTTGCTTTTATGTCTTTGTTTGAAACATAGTCTGGAGCCTCAGGCAGAGCTTTTAAAATGCTGGTTGTAAAATGACATGAGCCACAAATTTGTGCATAGTTTCGTACATACATTCCGTCATGTTAGACAACCATTGTCAATCTGGCTAATTGTATAAATCAAAAACAACAATTTGTGTGTGAATGTTCGTACAGTATATCCACGGTCACAGTTTTCTTTTGAACCCTTTTTTCAGTCACCTGTTTGCAAACCAAACACTTGTAAGAATATTAAATCACTTCATTGGGATTAACCTTTATAAGTGTCCTTAACTTTGAGGGAAACTCTGAAGCTCGATATATATGCGGTACAGCACGTGCACGCTGGACTTAACAATTCAATCATGAGATGCCGAACTCTCCTAGGGTCACGATGAGAGACTATGTATATCTATTCATTTGAACAAGGGACATGACAAGATTGCCGCTGGGATAAATGAACCTGAATTACTGATAATGGAATACACTGTAAGAAGGTCGTGCAGGCAGCACGGCCATGATTTCTCAACTCACAGAGCAGAGAGGAAGGGGGGAAGGTAGATTCAACATGTATGAAATTGCCTATGAATATTTCAGTGGATGACTGTGAAGTATCTACATCTACAGCCGTGTTTTATGTTCATGTGTTTTGTGGTTTCCATTGTGGGTTTAGTAAAGTTCTTTCATGTGCAAAAAAAAGAGTTTCTGTCTCAAACTATCCTGCTTTTGGTCGTCATGGAGACGCCGTGCAGAACCAGAGTGAGCCCTGCCGTCTCTAGCTTTGGAGTGAGCAACAGGAGTTGTAATTCCCCATCACTGGTTCGGGTGTGTGTGATAGGTCACAGTGATCCACAAAAACACTTCCCTCTGGAAGCTTCTATCCAATATGGGAGCAACAGAGTTCATAAGGGTGTAAAAAGATCACCATTATTAGTCTGGAGGTTTTCCTTGTAGCAAACTAAACACCATGGAAAGCTCAGCACTGCACGGCCTTTTCATACACGCATTTCCTAAAACTGCAATTATTTCTGTTATTTAATATTTTCTTGATTTGCCGAAAACGTCTTGCCGCAGGAATGTTTTTCCACAGTCAACTCCCCCTAAACTGTACATACAGTAAATCTAGAAACAAGCATAAAAATTAATTAAATTTGTCGATAATAAAAAATGAGTAACAATTACTCAGATAACGGTTTCGTACAGTAAGAAATTTGATACACAAAACAGTGCAAATATGTAACAGCAGTGTAGCAAACTGAATGTTGCTTAATGCTTTTTTTTACGACATGATAACCTGATAACATGACAAACACTTCTGAATCTGAATTGATGTTTTATGAAGGTAACGTAATAAGCAGGTCACTTTTATTTTAAGGTCGGGTTAATACATGCCCTTGTGACATATAAAAGCAAAAAGAGGGACGCAACATCAGGTCAGCGTATAAATGATGCCGGAGGACTACAAAGGATTTGCCAAAAAGGGATATTTTTCTCTCTTCTGAGATGATGTGTAATTTTGAAACCTTAAAGTACCTTTCCCTGACTACCATTTTAAGATCTTCGCCCCCGGGGCCTCTCAAGGGGGATCCAGGTGAACTTTGATTGCTTTTCTGCTTTGTGTATTTGTTAAAGAGAGAGAGAAAGAGAGAGAGAGAGGGTTGAATGTAAGCATGTGTTTCTATACATAAGAATGCATGTAAAGGTTAATAATTGCAGTGTAAAGGTACTATGCATATATATATGTATATATATATGTATTTGGTCTGTTGTAAGTAACTTATGAATCAGGGATTTACATTAGACTGGATATTACATGCTCTGAGTAGCAGCTCTAAATTCTAATCACGAAGTGCACTGTGAAAAATCATTAATAAAAAATATTGATTAATTGTTTTAACAAAATACGTTATCTAAACAGATAAGCAGCTATGAAGTCATGCATGTATTTGTTCTAAGAACAATCTTTCATACAAAGATTATAGACATAGATGAAAGTTTAATTTAAACACATATTCGAGTAGTTCTCTAACTGAATTATTAGACGGCAGTAATTTACATAAAAAGCGAAGCCGATTTACACGCACGCAAAAATTATACAGCAACACGGTTATATACAGTATGTTATGTATGTATTCTACCAGCAGAGGTCAGACTCACACAGCGTTTCAAAGACTGCGATTCTCATTATGTAAACAACCCCAGAGATTCACTCAAGTGCCGTTTCCGCGGCGCTAGAGCCCTCTTAACAAACCCCGCTAAACAAACAACAGATGAATCTTAAATTATAATAATAAAACATCGCAATCATTTTTAAAGCACTCTTCAAACTGTAACAGAATTGCATTTTTAAATACAGGAGAAACACAATACGCCGTCAGCAACGCGTCAGCAGAATAATGTAACAAGCGACGAGTTTTACACATAATAGTAATAATTATAAAACATAATACCTGTTTTTGAATTAATATGTTTTAGATTTATTAATTTATGAGAATTATTCTAATAGACTGAATACCTAAAAAACGAATTCTGTTCATGCAGTGTGCGGTTTTATGAGTGCATTTATCAGCTATTATACAACACGTACGATTTTTTAAAAACATATCGCAGCCTAATTACTTTTGTGTTGATTTTATAATATAGACAAGATATAAACACGCAATATTTTTGTTACTTCAAAAATAAATTGTGCTACTTTCCCCAAGTCCCTGACATGTGTAGCGGTACATGACTTCAGTGCGGGCACGCTACACACATATTTGGACGCTGATGACGCATCTTCCGGCCACCTGACTACGTATTCAACGACAGGTAGGACCGATATCTCGCTTAAGTTTTAATGCAATTTGAAGTACATGATGAAAAAAACTTTTCTAACTCAATAGAGGTTTGTCTCAATAGAGGTTTTCTATCGCTCGTTGATTGAATTGACTCTTGTGATTTTGGACTGGGAGCTGGGCTTCAGAAAATGTGACTTGGTTTTTGTCGATGCCTGCGGTGCATTGTGGGAGCTTTTAGCGAGTTTTAGCGCACTGGACATATTTTGCGTTTGAGCTCAAAAAGTCACCAACACCTTGATACGGAATTACCCAGCTAACAGGGAACGTTTTCAAAACATTGGCTTATGTTAAATAAAAGTTCTCTCCAAGTTATCAAAACGTTCTTGCAGTAACATTAGTAGAACGTTTAATGTTACATACAGATATATATGTATGTATGTATATATTTAATGTTTAAAAAATATATATATAGCAAAAAAATGTCGTTTTAAAATTGTTACAGAGTTTAAAAAATAATACAGTCTAATAATGTTTAACGTTAATACAACGTCCAAAAACATGGACGTTTCTACATTCCTAGAACTGTCAAACGTATGTATCGTTACTTCCATTACTTAATGGAAACGTTGGGGAAACGTTCCTACAACCTAAAAATGTTAGCTGGGCAGGGAGCCGATTAAAACGCGCCCCTTTACTGTCCTGATGAGAAGACGTTGCTATGCAACAGAAACAACGATCCAGCGTGTGCGCTCCATCATCCTCTCTCGCAGTGGACGGATGGTCATACCGATCATAAAGATCACGTGTACGGCAGTCAATAACATACTCCGCGTCCACATGCGGCTCTGTGGTGGCGTTTATACCGCAGCGTTTGTCATTATTCCTCCTGACGGCTGAGGTCTGTGTTATTCCCCTGGGAGCCGTTCCCTGCTCATTACCGCTGTCATAAATAATAAGCACTAATAAGATATGAATTGATTGCGTGTGCCAGGCTGACATTTCCTTCTCTTATATTAAATCTAGTTTAACAACAGATTACCACCCGATCGTTCATTCAGTGCAGTATATGAACCCCAGCGGATAAATAAACTCTCCATCAGGCTGCATGTGAGACAGTGCGGGCCTGCGTGCACCTCAGCGGAGCAGCATTATAAACGCTGCCCAACAGCTGTCAAATATCCTTCTGTTTTTCCAGGCCGATTCGGTTTCGAGGCTGATTTAAATATGAATATTACGCATAAATTGGTGTATACAGCAGCGCAGTCTTGTTTTAGGGGCCGGTTCTCATTATGTTAGTATAAATTACACCATTATGCCGGTTTCATTGAACATTTCTATTGAAACGTTTATGTAAAGAGGCTCTCAGAGTACAAACTGACCGAAAGTGAAATTTATGACAGAATTAAATAAATGCTGCACTAAGATGAGAGAGTGTGTGCGTGTTTTCTACCATTGTCCCCACAAGGATGGTTGAAGTCACACACATGCATTGTAAAGACCAGCCAGTGGTCCCCATGAGGAAAATTGATGATGAAATATAGAATATACAGCTTGTACAGTATAAAAATCATCTCTATGGTAAGTCCCCACAAAGTGTAGAACCTGGTGTGTGTGTGTGAGAGGGAGATATTGCCCTCAGAATATAAAGTATGTGATTCTAGTATTCACTACACACTTTATTATGGGGACCAAATGTCCCAACAAGTATATTAATACCAGTACATTTTGACCTTGTGGGGACATATTTGGTCCCCATGAGGAAAACAAGCTTATAAATCATACAGAATGTTTTCTGGGGGTTGGGTTCAGGGGGTAGAGTTAGTGTACAATATGCGGTATAAACATTTTTTGGTCTATGTCCCCATGAAAGTGTGTGTGTGGGGCTGTTACTTTTACTGATGAATGACTCTGCCTGCTAATGCACATTGAAGCCCACATGTATGTTTGAGGAAGTGTGTGAGACAGAAAGAGAAAGTAAGGAAGCGAGAGGAGAGATTGAGAGAGCGAGGGAGATGGACACAGGTACGCGGAGAGAGAGAGAGATTGGAGTTGGTCTGTCCCTTTGTTCTCAGAGGAAATGGTGTCAGTGGTTCAGTGTTACTTGCCATTGAGAGGTAAAGATTTACTGTCATCAAAGAGCAGATTAGAACACACAGACACACACATTGATTTGAGAGGGCGAGAGGGAAGAAGGGAAAGAGAGAAAATAGAAAAAGAAAGAGGTAAAATAGATAGAGAGAGATTCACATTTTTGCTCAGGAAACTCATTCCAGGGCTGACAAAGATATGATCAGCTTATTTCAGGGGAGAAGAACATGGTAGATCCTTCCTAAAAGAAGTAAATTGTAAATATTGATTTTTGCAATGAACTGTCAATCTCCTTCGGCCCAGATTATGCCGATCATCGGAGACCGACAAATTCAGAAAATGCTGACAAAGACGGCTGTATGGGATTCTTTGTAGCGGCGCGTGGAGAGGGCTTTATTTTCTGATGGCTGGTAATGGTTGTTCAGTTTCATCAGATAGAAGTGGAGATCTCATCTGTGGGGAAAAATGAAACCAAGCGTGACACCACTGACGGACCTCCGCAGACGGGCTTCGTCCGTTGAAAAGGATCTGAGGCGAACAGGTCTGGGTCAGACCATTAAATTAATGTCAGTTGTAGAGCCCAAGCGCACTTTTTGATAGACAAAGTAGAATTTGAGCAGATCGGTTACCTCGCCAAGACCAAATGCTGTAAGGGAAGGACAATATTTAGAAAACAAGAAAAAATAACCCATTAGCACACCAAATGCTGCAGATCTGTTTTATTTTTTGCGTATTCGCGCGTACACTCTTGAATTACTACTATAAATATTATTACTAATGTACTAAACATGTACAGTGACAAGATAGTTTAGTTGTGCAGTACTAGGTGGTGCAGGTTTGAGCAGGTTGCCCCCCTGCGGCCAGATCAATAAGGTTTCTCAGCAGGCAGAGGGGCTGGCTATAATCCTCTGATGAGTTATGTTTCTGTCATAACCGTGAGAAGATTTTACCACGGACTCTCAGGGCTCAGATAAACCGCAGGCGGCACGTGCCGTACGGGGGCTTGAGTTACGGTGACAGCCTTTGAAATATTAATCCAGAGGCGAGCTGTGAAGGGCTGTGTGCTGTTTGTATGCTGAACAGTCAATCTTCATATTGACTGTGGAGGTGCTGGAACACCATGCTTTCTGTGGACTCTATTATAATGGTTTTCCTGATAGGAAGGAAAAAAAATCAGCTGCCTTTTGAAGTTTCACCTGCTGTTGCCTAATGCGAGAACTTTGAAGTAAATCTTTGTCCTTGTCCAGGAACATATAGCCTACAATGCTGTGCTATACCACACTATACTGTACTATACTATACTGTACTGTCCTATACTATACTATGCCATACTGTACCATCCTATGCTATCCTATCCTATGCTATCCTATGCTATGCTATACTGTACCATACTATCCTATACTATACTTAAGCATAAACACAAGAACACTATACTATACTATACTATACTATACTATACTTAAGCATAAACACAAGAACACTATACTATACTATACTATACTATACTTAAACATAAACATAAACACAAGAACACTATACTATACTGTACTATACTATACTATACTATACTATACTATACTATACAGTTTGAGCCTAAATGATTATTTCTCCAATGTTTTGAGCAAAGTGGGTGGTTTACATTATAAAAAAACATCAAACTAAAAGGAGTAAATGGAAAATGGGGTAAAAAACAAGCAAACAGGCAAACATCTTCGCTAAATGCTTTTCGCAGACGGCCACAATTCAATCAGAGACCGCAGCACAGCTGTGAATTATGTGCAGAAAGCCGATGTTGGCACTTTGTTTTTGTTAGCATGTGCACATCCTGGTCTCATAACATTAGGTCCACTCAATGGGCTGCTCTTTTGAATTACTGCTCCCGGGCCAGGCCTGGGAAGGCTCATTTGCGAGCAATCGATACAGGAGAGGGATTGGGTGCAGATGGAGCGGTACATCAGCCCGGCCTTGATGGGGAAATCATTGAGGTCAGCGCTGAGGAGGCTCGAGCTGATCAGCTGTGTTAAACTCCTGCAGTGCTGCAGACTGTGGAGGACGAGGCATAAACAGGCAGTTCACCACTGCATTACAGCTCTGAGAAGCACGCCCGAGCTGTTACAGATGATGGTGAGAGAGGGGTGTCCAATTATCTCTCCATCTCGAGCTGGTGTTGGCTGGAGTCTTGGGTTACTTTGACAAATGAGCAATACCCTTAAAGTAATATTTGTAAGCTGACGGGCTGTGTATGATCTGTCAGGGAGAAAAGTACGATTTAGTGGGTGAACGTGCAATTTCTCAAAGTCACCGCTTAAGGCATCTGTTTTGAGAGCTTTTGCTATTGTATTGGAATCATATGCACTATGATAATAGTGATTCTTTTGACAAAAGGAAAAATCTTAAGATACTAGTGGTAGCCCACATGCATAGACAAAAAACTGAATTCCTCAAAACTAAAATATGATCATAACGGATTGTATTGTTCATTTACAGAATTAAATACAATAATACAATAATATGACGTATGCACTGTATACTATTTGTAGTTCAATAAACAGTTTAGGTTTTGATTAATGATAATTAACCACCATTTGTAGGTACAATGTAGCCCTATATATTTCACTAAAGCAAAAAAAGACAGTTTCAGTTTTGGTTAAAGCAGCAATCCATAACGTTCGCCTCTCTATCGCCACCTCTGTTCGAACCATAAAATTGCAGCTTACGTTGTTTTTCTTACGCATGTTGTTGCATAAGTCAAAATGAACCGTTTCTTGCAAAATTGGAGCTGACAGCTTAAATTATTCTAAGCGTACCGTTGTGAATCGGGCTAAAGCAAAGCGATAGTTTTCAACACAGATCCGTCATGTTCTTGTTAAAGAACTGTTTATTTTTAACCCACAAAGTTACGGATAGCAGTTAAAGCTGCAATCAGATTACTGCTATCAGGTCATTATCTTCGGTTACACAAAGTCTATTCTCTGTTTATTCAAAATTAACGTAAGCATCCATAATTTGCGTTAATGGGATTCTTATTTTCTGGTATGAATGTGTCCACAGCAAACAGCTGCACTTGAACTTTTGTCCGAGCATTTAGGACACAAGGACAGTGCCTGCAGCACTAGGTGTCCTTTAATTGCCATTTGCATAGTGGGTTAATCATTTTCTGACTCCCCAATTACGTACCCTCTGTGTCCATGTGTCCATGTCAATGACGCGCTTACACAGATGCCCACATTTGGGATTATGGAGGCTTTGTTTTGCTTAAATGGTTATTGTCCCGGGATCAATCACAAACTGTGCCTTTAGAGAGCAGAAGATGTGTTTTTCCGTTTGGATGCCTTATCTGAATTGTGATGGCTCTTAATGGGTCCCCATTTGTTTTTGTTATATATATATTTAAGAGCGTCTACACATATATACATATACACACATATACAACATGAAATACACACATACACACACATATAACTTACAGTCAGTCAGTACATATTATTTATATATTTACTTTATCATGTACCTGGGTCATACTAGGGGCTTCATGTGAAATTTAGCTCAGCTGCTTTCTCTGTCAAATGAATTATTTAAAGGATTTGCGTGTATCATAATTCAGACTATTTTTATTGGTCATCCAAATAAATTATGTTTTTGATATGAAACGCCTTTGAAATTTTTGTTTTTGATATGAAAAGAGTCCACGAGGAAAAAAAGGAAAGCTGGTCGTTTGGAACGCAGAGAACCGAGTTCCAATTTATTTATTGTTGATTCCGTACATTTTGGCATCTTGTTTACTTTCCCCAGCCGTGTAGTGCCGACTTTGCCCTTTGCTTGAAAGGACGATATGAGTGTCAGATTTATGACCTGCTAAACGAGGCTGCCGGCCTGATTGTAATCTACTGCAGTGAGTAACAATGACAGAGTGAGCATGTTTGCCCATGATTAGCAGAAATGCTAGAGGTTAATTACTCAGATCTACGTTTATTGTTCCATTTGCACATTTCAGACAGACTGATCGTTATTAATTAGGGTCACCGATCCGATCGAGGCGAACAAGGAGCGCCTACAGCCATTTCAAGCAGGCAGAGACCGAGGCACCATTACCTCGCCGGAACAGTTAGCGCTGTAAGCTATTGGCTTCATCTGAGAGCTGCGTTAGCGTGAAGGGTTGAGCTCATAAACAGTGTGGCCAGAGCTTTAAATGGCTGACTGGGTTTATGTGCTTCTCTGTTTGATAATGCTTTACACTTCTAATGCATTTTTAAGTGGTCCTTCGCATAGTAATTCCTCAATGAAGTGGATTCGTTTGCTTTAAGACCCGGTAGGAAGGGGTAAATCACACCAACAGCCAAATGAGAGCTTGCGAATTAGTTGGGCTTTTTTATTTTTTGCATATGGAAAGAAATAATCGGCCGGCTAAAGAGCCATTAAGAAAGACCTATTGGGAAAAAAAAGCTTTGCATTATGGGAAGGGTTCTGGTTTATTGTAATCTGACATCGTGTCAATGGCACTGCATAACAGTTCACAGTACCAAAAGTGCTTAATATGCCAAAAGTGTTGGAAGTCAAGGGCAAACGGCCAATATACTGATATACTAATATCAAAATGAGAGCTGGATGCTTGACATTTACTAGATATTATTTACTTAAGCTTGAAAATCGAATCAATACATTTCGGCAATTCCATAAATGTAAATGAGATCTTTAAAACAGGATTATCCTCTATGAGGTGATGTTATTCAGAGTCAAACGACTGACCGCGAGAAATCAATCCTGCAAATTAGAGAAAGATGAATCAGACGGCATCCATGTGGACATGCAAAATCAATAAAATAATTTAAAAGATAAAGGCCCCGAGTCCTTCAAATCTCCCCTGCGGCTACGTGACAGTTTATTCTCATTAAAGTTTGTGATAAAATGTCACGCGGTGGAATCCGAGGACTCATCTGTGAGCTTCACAAATGTAAGAGTGAGTCGCGGCACTTTCCTGTAAGTTTGAGTAAACCAGGTGTTTGTAATAACTTCTTCTGGTGACTCACACGTGTTTTGGATGCTAAGCATTTCTGCAGCGTTAGCTCTGTAGCCGGATTTACAGATCAGATGGCGCGCAGACGTTTCTGCAGTTGTGATACAACAGGGTGGCTTCCATAAAAATATGATGGCAATCATATTTCATACCATGTGGTGGTGCTGCAGTCCAGGTCTGTCAGTTGGAGATGATATTTGCGTGTGACTTCATTGCAGTTTAGTTCTGTAGACTGTGCCATATAGAGGTGACTGGGGCTAGTTGTCACATAGGGAAGCGGGCAACAAGCGGGTTGTACCTCAGTCCTTGTCAAAAGTTCAGTTAAACAAATGTTTTTTATTGTTTAGTGGTGCACGTAGGTTTCTAACACTAAAGGTTTCAAATTCTTAGTAAGTATAGAATTAAAATTTTGGCCAATTCTGTTCTTGTAGGAAAAATTCCAATGTTATATATTGTTTTGTAATTCACACTGTGTAAAACGCATGAACACAATTAAACCACAGTGGTTAGTTATACATCAAGGCAAAGATCAGCTTGTCGGTGTGAATCGTGTGTTTTACTTGTTGCAAATTTTTATACATTTATAATTTACAGTTTGCATTGATCAAAACAACGGCTTGATATTTTTCCATGTTTCCTTTTACAGTTTGGCTGTTTCATGAACTTCCTGCGAATCTACGTAGGTTAATAAGTTATCTTGCCTCTTATCTCTGAAATATCTGTAACAGGGTTTTGAATGATGTTATCCATTGTGACCCATATACAATATTCTGACACAATGGGGCATTTTGTTTTTTCTCTTTTTAAAAATCAATGAATTATTTTTAAAACGCTGTTCCTGTTTCTCGGTATGTGCTTGTACAGAAATAGACTTTTAAAAATCATCCTACCGTAAGAATTATTCACTGAACAGACAGTGTGACATCCTCTCCATACCTGATACAGTAGTATATGACACATGTCTGATAACAAGTAAAAGAAATTATATACAAACACAAAGAACAAGTATGTTGAGTCACTCTAGACCAATGGATCATTTAAATAATACGGGGCTGATGAAGGTAAATAGAATTGAAAGTTTCATTCATTCTGATGAGCGACTCAAAGTTTCACCGGGCGAATTCCTCCAGACGCACAGAAAGGTCACAATAATCTCCTGACAATCCGCATTGATTTTCAGTTTTACCTTTTAATAAGCACGGAGAAGAAGAAACTCCATATGCAATATTTATTAACTGCCTCTAAATGATCAAGTGCGCTTAAGATTCAGAAATTTTCGTAGGCTTTGTTTTAATTCTTTTTTGATTTGTACAATAATGGAAAGATTCTCCATGGTTTGGTCCTTTTAAAACGCTCATACGCACGATATAGGCATGACAGTCCCCACAATGGAGATAAAACACAAAGACGGCAAAAACGAGCACAGATTATTCTTTTCAAAAGACTAATTGGTATGAATTACTAAAGCTATGGCTGTGTACACCCATCTCCTTGTTGGCTGACAGATCAGGACCTCGCAGGGCACCCCCCCTTGTATTGAGAATGAACTCGGGCAGCGTCTGATGAGGTCAGGCTATTTGTTGATTAATATACAAAGAGTCACACTACGACTCCATTAATCAAATGAGCATGTCACGTTCCGTATGATTTACATGTTGCTTCTCATCCAGCTCCTCTGTTTCAGAGGTGGCACGGGGTGGGAACGGACAGATGACGGATGAGAAGACAGGATGATGAAGGGTATTTTAGAGGGATGAGTTTACTGTATATGATGTCACTCTTTGTACTGTTTGTAGGGCCACAAAGTTTTATTTACAGCGTGAGCGTGTCCGTGCGTCCCGTTTAGCTGTAATAAAATAAAAAGTCATAAAATGATTGCGGTGTACATCCTGTTCTTATTTTTTGTTTCGTTTTAGATTTTTCCAAAGAAATGTGCAACTTCCAAAGTCACTTGGAATATGAAAGAGAGCAAGATTTTATACGGTATGTGTTTTGAATAAGGTAAAAACGGTTTGTCTGTTTGTTTATTAGTTCTTGTCATGCACAGTAACTTAATTAGTAGCTTAATATTGATTTCGATTCTAACTTTGATTCTAATCATACAAAAATACTGGTTCAGAATCAGATTTCCCAGCTTACAATTTTACATTGTAAAAACATTTCCCTAATGTTTCCATTAGTAACAAAAGCATTAAAATGTTATTTTAAAAGATACAGGGGCGTTTAAAACGTACATTTTTTTAGATGTTATATTAACATTTTTTTATTTAAATATTTTTAAAACACCCCGCTATCAACTTAAAAGTAGCGTTTTTGATGTATGATATATAATGTAAAAAAAGTTCTGCTAACGTCACTGCAAGAACGTTTTTTGATCACTTTGAGAGAACTTGTAGAGAACGCTAGCCAGTGTTCTGAAAAGTTCGCTGTGTTAACTGGGGTTCTCATTCTGATTTCGACTCCGGTTCTGAGATTGATTTTGAATCTGATTGTAATGGCCAGATAAGGTGATCAAGAGCACAGCATGAAGATTTTCTTTCCCTTCTCATGTCCTCCTCCAGATCTGTGTACAGGCTGGTGGTCAGACCCCGACCCCGTCAGTCAGTGACCCTGAAAAATGACACACTGATTGACTCTTTGTCACCGCTGTGTCATACGGACCGTTGTCGTGGCAGCTGTGGAATGCTCAGAGCACAAAAGCGAGGTCATCAATCTCTCCCGGAACACGTCTTGTTCCTCGCTGCTCGAAGATGATTTCAAACATCACAGGTCTGTTCCTTCAACCACTGAAAATGACAGATGCTTGTCAGGTCTTAATGTGTGTATACAGACAAAAAACAAACACAGCGATGCATAGAGAGTGTGTGGGACAGGAGATCTGATGATCTCACAAACATGTTCGTAAGCCTACTTTTGATGTTTCTTTCTCAACATAAGTTGCAACTGTTTCGGAGGCGCCACAGTGCACAGGAGCAGATGTAATTTCATTTATACGTGACGTTTCCCAGCATGCCCCATTCAAACGGCGGATCATAGCGGGGGTGGGGGGGGCTCACTCTTTTATTCCACGTCTCAGGAGACTTTCTCCAGCGTTAAAGATCTCACCAGAAGGTGAAGTCAACTAGCAAACATCCCACAATAATGGCACAAAGTGGATTTAATGTCTCACAAAGCATCAGCCGTAATCCACAAAGATGACTCTCACAGTCTTTCAGTGTGTTTTTTATGATGCTAATCAGATCAGTGACAGCTTGAAGTCTACGGCTGACAGCAATGAAAGCAAATTTAATTTTCTGTTTTCACACAACGCAACATTAGCGAAACATGCACTTATATCGCTCCGACGCTGTAGAGCAAGCCGAGTTTAAACATATGGTGAAATTTCCGTAAAAAAAACTCCCGCCTGAGAAGTATTAGCCGATGTCAGGCCAGTTTTTCATTTAGCAGTTGTTTTTTAATCTGGACATAAGACCCCCCACTGTTAGGCCAAGTATTTACTTTTCCCTCAACAGTTTACATTTGATAACAAGTGCGATATGTTCACTTCCTCAAGAAGTATGAAGTATGCGCTCATGTCCAATTCTCTTGCAGAAGAGATGAGAGACCGCATAAAAACTCAAAAAACAGAGAGGAATGACCGGGAATTTCATTCTAAACTCTTACACAATTTAAGCATAATTATACGAGTTATTTAGAAACCTAAACAATGAGCATTGTGTGGTACGTACAGTGCATAATATGGGTTTGCCTGCCATCCCAGCTAACTGGGAATGTTCTTGAAACGTTGGCTAACGTTCTTTAATAGTTCTCAAAAGTTGTCAAAGAAGTTCTTATAGTAGCGTAATTTTAATGTTATGTATCGTATACATCAAAAACCTCCTTCTAAGTTGTTAGTAGAATGTTTTAAAAACAGTACAGAATTTAAACAAAAGTTTGATTGACATTCATATAAACAAGCATTAATGTGAATATAACTGAATGTTTTTTGTTGGAAACGTTAGGGAAATGTTTTTACAACATTTCAGCTTATTGTTAGCTGGGATATAATACAGCAAAATTTAAGTCTGCCTTAATTGTTTCCTTTACTATATAAAGATTAATAATATTTTGTTCCTTAATTTTCATATTCCTTTTTATATATTATATGAT
>JAZGTJ010007304.1:0-23124 GCA_036877575.1 Botia almorhae
TTATTTCGAAATGCAAGGCATATGAACAGTCATGTTTTTAACATACAGTTACTCATTTTCGCAGTGGGCTTCTAAAGAATGACAGCGGAGGTCTGGGTTGTTATGGAGACGCTGCTGAAGTTCAGACAGCTGATGAAGTCTTTTCACTGTTAATGTCAGGCCTCATTTTAATAAAGCTGATGAAAGGAAGACATGGGTTCAAACTGAGTGTGTGTGTGTCTGTGTGTGATCCTCAACTCACAGTGGCATGAGAGATAGTGAGAATTCCTCCTTTAACTGAGCACTTCCTTCTCTGCCAGACCTTCCTCAGCCTGCAGAAAACAATTACACCAGATGAAACTATTTATAAAAGCTTGACTTGTCCTGATTATAATTAAAAAATGCTAATCTACCCGTCGCTCTTCTTCATCAGATATCCTTTCTTCTCGCTGCCGAACTCTTTGTTTCCCTGTAGCTGGTGCATACTGTAGCCACCCTGTTTACTCTGAGAGTCCTGCTCAAGTACAAACACACACACACACACACACGCTGCTTCAAAATACCTTCTTACACATGTACGCAACTAACTATAAAAAATACTCCATAATAAAAACAAATTCAAGAAACTTCCTATAGGAGTACACAAAGATTTTAAAATGAACACATTACATTTTACATACAACTTGTTTTTAGCGTAATTACAATCTTAAACCTTCTTTTTCTGACATTCACATATTGTATTTGCGCACGCACGCATCTCCATCACAAGCACACACTGCATGCTAAAAAAGCTGAACACTTACTCTTCTAGACTTCATTCCACACAGGCAGCGAGTGAAAGAGACATTGGAGAGCATGTGAAAGCACAGCACGTGACAGAAATGAATGGGAGCGTGTCTGTAGTTATTGCTGAATGATGCTAACCTTTAAACTAACAAACCTTCAAACCTCTCCTAGTGGAATCTTCAGGTTAGCTAAACCTAACAGTTATCAGACTAATGAAGGAATGTTCTGGGTTCTTTCTCAACAGCAGCTGTGGCATTGATGACCATAGCAAAACAATCGACTCTACTCTTGCTTTAGCAATACAAATAAGGCACTTACTAAGGTATTCACAATGAAAGTAAATGAGATTATGCAAAAATGTAAAACATACACTATTTTGTATAGCCGTAAGACTATTGTTCTAATTAAAAGCTTTTAGAAAAAGCAACTTTTCTCTGAGCAACCAGTGGGGCACAACATTGGTTACCAGCAAGCCCTATTTCGTACTGGCTACCAGCATGGTACATCACTGGGCACTCCCTCTTACACTCTCCACAGTACAGGTCGAGCAGGGAGGGTTTCTAGTTTATTACATCCACAGATGTATTACTAATTTTGACTGGTAAGATTCTGCCTGACTCATAGTGTTAAACAACTGGGAAACTGTGGAATGTGGGCATATTTTAAATACTGAACAAATTAACAGTGCATATATGAATATTACCACTAAAAATATTTAACCCCAACCAGCCAGACATTACAAACTATTTTTGGGTAGATTATGGAAAATCAGCATTGGTCCTAAGCCAGTGCCGTGTGGAACACCACGCTGTCTGCCTACCTCCTTTTGGTCCAGCTGTAGAGAGGATTTAATGAGATCCCTCAGCGCAGTGAGCTGCTTTTTCTCTTCATCTTGTGTTTGTTTTATCTAAAGTCATGAAAGCAAAACATCTTTTTACACAAAAACACCCGAGCATAGCCCAGCAAAGCAAACTTAAAAGCAACAACCGTTAGAGAGCGCCTAGACAAAATCATAAAAAAGATTTATTAAATCGAATAAAATAATATAAAGCTGAGAAGAGAGGCACATACATTGTACAGATCAGCTGCTAGTTTCTCAATATACTGCTTTAGTTTATCTGCCGTCTTTAGGCCATCTTGGAAGAAGCTGAAAAGACAAACAGAAATAACAGTTTTACTATTGCAAACAGCAGAGGACAGCCAGGTTCTTCTTTTACAATGGTGGGGAATTACAGACAATTTCACAGTCTATATAACAGACAGACTTGGTAACATAACGGAGAGTCTGAGTTAATGATATGTAAAAGTATTATTATCTCATAAGCTCAGCTACGGTAATATACTGCAGCAGTGTTCTCGTTCTGGTCTCTAATAGGGATGAAAATTGTAAAGAATTAAATGACTCTGGTTCTAAATGCAACTTTGGCCCTTTTTTGTAATGATTCCATTAGAGGCTTTGTAGTATTTGAAGATCTCATTCGAAGAGCTCATTTTACTATGCTGTTCTGTGTGAATGCAGACATTTAAGAACCGTTTGTCATGTAATACATTTGATTTCAGTACTTCTGGATCTCGATCTATTTTCTGTTTTTTCATTTCTATTTCCTATTTCTGATAGTTAAACTAACTTTCGGAGGCATTTAAAACTTTAAAGTGACAAGCAGAAACCTGCTTCTTTTGTTGAAAACTCGATGTAAAGGACACGTTTATTGCGAACATTAACAACACGCCAAAACTGTCACGTCAGAGTCAAGATGGATGAGTCAGCAGTAAAGACACTGCAGCCACATGCTCTGCTGCTTACATCAGGACCTGATGTATATGTCTTAGGACCCGGCATGATTCTGCATTTAAGTGACCTTGGGGAATCTCTGAAGAAGAGAGCTTTGCAAAGCATGTACATATTAAATCCTTGCAGTGCAAGGTAAGCTTACAGAAATCAATCGGACAGGTTTCTGCTGAGGCATCTGTAGCGCAATGCTAGCTCAGAATAACACTGACCTTTAGAGACTGAGAGAGACAGAGAGCGCAATACACTTTCAGTTCCTCTCCTCGCTCAGCGCTGTTTAGACCTACAATGCCTGACACTTGTAAGGCTACATCGATTGTTATTCTTTGTCGATAGTGCAATTGATGTTATTATGGGATGGATTCATGAGGAATTTAGGCTAATCATCATTCTGTTTATTTTGTATAATAACATATTGCGGAAATTCCTAATTCACACATATCTGATGTTAGCCAAAGTTTGAAAAAATCAAAAACTTCACCAGAGACGGTATAATGTATGACAAGCACTCATAGAAAAATAAATGTGAGAGAGAGCAATGCGAAACATGGCAGCTAAACTGTAGGAACGGAAGCCCTGTCTTTTAGTTAAGGGTCAATCTACTTTCGATCTCCAAACACACACACACACACACAGTAAACTGACCTCAAAAGAGACATTGACTTCACTTACTTGCATTGTGCATGGTAATATTTGATCAGGTTCTGAAGGAGGTCGACCCCTTTCTTTGTCTTTATCTCGTTCACTTTGATCAGATACTGCAAAACAGACACACTTTGGTTTGCACATATACCAACAGTCACGCACCAAGATATTTAACTGCTGTGACATAATTCACTGAAAAACATGGAGCCCCTCCGTGTTATTCTTGTATTTACACTAACGTAATAAGAGATGTTTAAGTAACATGCAATAACAATTCTCTAAACACAAGCCAACAAAACAAACGAATTAAACTTCTATGCAATCCCATCTTAGCCCCCAGTGGAAAACTCCGGAACATCTTGCAACATTCCTGCAGCTAACCAGTTTTAGGCTACGCTTATGAATTTAATCCATCTTGTTTGGCCCCTAGTTTGTGCAAATATATGTTGGGGTAATATGGCACACATTAAGCTAGTGTATCTTATCCCTTGTATATACATATATTCTTTGTGCAACAGACTTAATTCATTTGGAAAGCAAGTCACTAAAAGTTTCTTAGCAAAGGCATTACATACATACAGTGTATTTTCAGGTACAGAACCAGACAGTATCTGAGGTTTAGTGACTTTCTCAATTCCACAATAGTGATGGGGGAAAATCTAAACACTATACTACAATATATCGACCTCTCCTACTTAGAATGCAGGATGCTTAACTTTTAAACTAAGAAACAACATAGAACAATCCCTAAAGAAAATATTTCAAGTTGCAGAAATTTCTACTGACAACCTCAATTAATTCACATGTGAAATAACCCGCAGCTTTCCTCTCTAACAAACAAAGATAACATTGACGGTCATGATGCCAAAACAAACATTTCCATAATAATGCGAGCCATCTGCTCCAGTGTTGATGGATGACATCTTACAAACAGTAAGAAAAACAGGCCATTACACTGAGATAGCAGCATTATATAATTATTTTACATAATTAGTTTCAGGAGCACCAATCCGAAAAGCTGGTGATGTGACACAGCAACTCGTGCTAACTGGTGCAGACCTAACCGCATTCTCTGATTGGCTGCAGGTGTGGTTTTTAGAATGCTGATGTCATTAAAGGAACCTGCTGATAAGGTCACAAATGAACTTATGATTTAATGAATAAAATTGGCTTTGTTAGATAGTAAAAGCCAATAACAAATGATGTCACTGAGCTAAACTGGGTGAATAAAGATCGAAAGATTGATTTGAAAAGTCAATCCTCTTAAAAGTTAAGACTCAGCAGCTCTGTGGTTTTCAGTATCTTGCTATAGTTTAGGTGATGGATCTTAAAGGTGCACTGCCTGTGACTTTCCAAACAAATGAAGTATGGACTCTCTCTTAATCATTCCTTATGATCCACTACAAATGAGTACAGGTGTTGTTTTTTCGTATTTTTTGTAATGTTTATGGGAGGTAACCTTTGGCCTGTGGGTGTGCAGCCCTTGCCAATAATGACATGCAAGTGAGGCAGTGCAACAAAAAACAAAACAAAACAAAACACAAAACAACACAAATCAAAACACTGACATGCTTCTATTGCAGAGTTCTGTTAACAGATGTCTGTGCTACAGACCTCACACATTTGCAGCTGGAAAAGCCGCCGTTCCTTCTCCATCTCCTCGGCGATCTCCGCCCCAGTAATCTCTGTTCTGATCATTCCGTGCTGCTTGGCATGCTCACGCTTCTCCTTCTCAATCTTTGTACTGAAAAATGTTCATCATAAACAGCAATATGCTTGATCATAAACAGCAAAATGTCCCATCTGCATTGGCAACGTAGTGCTGTCATATCTGCAGGGGAAAATTGTCATCGCTTATGTTTTTTTGATGGAGCACTTGGATTGACGTAAAATGCATCTCATAATTGCAATTGCAGAGCAAATGTAACCGGTGTGAAGTCTGAAAAGGACAATTGCGTATATAAACAATCTCTTCTAATAGTCATAAAAAAATAACACGGCAAACATACAACTTGGCTTCATAGTCCTTCCAGGCCTTGTCAAAGGGTTTCTTCAGATCCTGGAAATAACAAAATAGAAAGACACGGTAATAAGACAAGCGCAGTAGCTACAGCCTTTCATGTTCAAAACAAAGTAGATGTCACACAAAAACTCCAATGACAGATGTACTGTGTTAACTCAGGTAGGGCTAACTGTATAAATGTGAGGGGAAGCATCTTTCAAGCAGTAAGGTAAACAGTGCATTAGCACAGTGACAGTTTCATTGCATCGCTCTCAGTAATGCCTCACATCAATCGTAGATAAGTACTGTTCACTGTCAGTACAAATGCCCAGTAAAATAAGTTGTGGTAACTGTCAGATCTGTTAAAGAGCTCTGATTGGCTGCTGGTGTGGTGGACAGATTGCTGAGCTTCCAAAAGATAATATATCAGAATAGCCACATTTGCCTTCAGGCACAATTTCGGGCCACATATTCCTTTACAACAAGTCTATCTGCTGAGCATGTGATGTCATGAGTCAATGTACTATAATACAACCAGCGTTTCTCACTAGTTTACACAGTGTTTAAAAGTCTACACATACACATATCATCTGTCTTGGATTCATCCACTTGCAGTACTCATGCAGTACTGCAATGCATTTTAAACCTCTTGGAAAGTGCAGTTGTAATACTGCATTTTAAACTGAGTTTACTCATAAATGAGATTATATGCATGACTGTAATACCAGCCATAGGCCCAACATCTAACAACAGTACTAACATTCATATTGGCATTAAGCAACACACCACCTAGTTTGAAGTAACTAATATGCCACCAAGTTTGACTGGTGACGTCTAATGACGACTTATTAAGGGTTTCATGTAGCCATCAAGCACCTGCAATTTACCAGCACAGCTGGTTTGGCATGTGATTAACAAATTAAAATGCTGCTCATGTATTTAGGTTAGAACAGGGGGTGCACCTAGTAGACACAAATGTCTGTATGTGTATTAAGCCTGTATGTGTGTCTGTCTGTCAATGAGAAGGTCTGTAAATATTTCTCACCCCCTTTACGCCCTTCAGGTCACCCTTCAACAGGGAGTCCAGTGTGAAGATGACATTATGACTGAGACTCTGGAGCTGCAGAGAGAAATGGAGATACTGTGTTAATTTGACACATGACACTCAGCACAGCATAAGCGCAGCACAGGAGAAATAGGAGAAAACGTATCTAATACAGCCATCTGCACAAAGAACCTGTTGAGGAAGACACGGGCCTATCAGGATGAGAAGACCTGTGCTGTCATTTGATGCTTTGAACAGATCTTTTAAATTACTCAACATTAATGTTTTAGACCCAAGGGGCCACTTCATTTAGACTCAAATAACAACAAGACGAGGCCCATTGTGAAGTGCTGCACGGTGGGCGTGGCAGTTTCACATGACCTTATGGTAAATGTACATAATCTGAAAATAAGATAATGATTAAAGCATAAGGACAAACCAAAAACTGGCATCATACATTCCATGCACATTTGCCACAAATTTGGACATGCATATATATGTAATCTTATATTCTGGCAAAGTTAAGTAATGTTACCTAATCTATATTGTTTACAGTTCTATACCAAGTTAAAGTACCAAAACACTTTGTAGTTTTAATTTAGTAACAGTTAAATACTTCACATTTACATTTATGCATGCACTTTTATCCAAATGACTTACAGTGCATTCAAGCTATACATTCTTTATCTATGTTCACTTGGAATCAAACCCACAGCCTTTTGCATTGCTAATGCAATGCTCTACAAGTAGAGCTACAGGAGTTTTGTTACCTGGCACAGTAGTTTTATTACCTGGTACAGTATTCTGCCCTTACTACATTATTTTTTATGAATTGGAAGACAAAATCTTCTGGTATTCTTCTGACTGTGCTCATGGCATATGTAATCTACATGACTATAAGATAGCATCTTGACTAGCATATGACAACGTTGGAGGAAGCCTGTTTATTAATATTACAGGTTTATTATATTACATTAATAACACCAAAACATGCCATCTGGCACAGTGTAAATAAAACACGCTCTGCATCTGTCATTTAGAAATGCCATTAGAACAATGGGTGAAAGATGAATACAGAAAATGATATACTGTCTGAAGCCAAACCTAATAAAAACAAGCCTACTCCCAAAGTTAGGACCAAAACATTTGAAAAAAGTAAAATAAAATGCAAAAAATATGCACAGCTTCTCTCTAAAAGGCTACCAGCACTTTTCTACAGGTAATTTCTGAAAGCCATTCTCAGGTGGCATTCCCAAAGAATTTGTCATAAGTGTTTTTGTATGATTTGTATGTGCTATAAGGTCAGTGTGCAGTGTAAGATAAATGTGTTTAAACAGAGTCTTTTTTCTCAATGCATGTGGCCGCCAAGAGTCTGAGGTGATGAATAGCTCCTCTGGCAGATAATGCCAATGGCAAATGAAAACCACAGACACGGACAGCCACACAGAAAAGCTGGTTTACACACAAACACAATATTCCAAATGGGTGTGAAGCTTACATAATGCACAATGTTGTGATGCACAGTTAAGCCATAATAAAGTAAGTATTTCCGTCCATTTCCTCCGCCTCAATATTCCTTTCTAAATGGAGGCTCTTGTTTCACACTGATAAATACCACAGCACAGTGCCAAAACAGTCTAAAAGCACCACAGCCGGACAATCTGAGAAAGAGACCAAAGGAGAACGAATTATGTAGATGTCGCTTAACCCTGTTTTGTACATTATCGACCACTGGAATATTTACTGCTTGAACACATCTTTGAAGCCCCAGTCGCAGGAAGAAACCAAATAGCCACACAGCACAATGCCAACCGTTGCACGGCTTTCCACACACAGTGTGTAAAAGACAAGCGGGTGTCTAATCTGTCTATATTAGTCTATATTATGTCTATATTATAATCAGTGTTCTGGCGAGACTGTGGTCTTCGGGAGGGGGCTGTGAAAATAGAGAGGATATACTGATGACACAAGCGCCCGAGGAAATGAATCAGGGAAATGTTAATGCTGCTGTCAGCAGGAGAGAACGACAACAAGATGGAGGGAAAAATGTACATTAACACAGTGGTGTAATTCCACATACACAACACTCATTTAATAAAGAAATAAATAAAACTAACACGGTAACTGCAGTCTTTGCCCAAAATACCAGTTACCACAGTAACGCCCAAAATACCAGTTACCACAGTAACTGTTACTACAATAACAATCTGGCTGGTGTTAAGACACCAAATTAGTCATCAAGCAGATTCTTCTGTAGAAGACAAAGGAATATCTTAGGCAGAGTGTCCAAGGGGCACTCTGTTGTTTTCCATACGACAAAAGTGGAGGGTCATTTGTACTGACAAGCTCCAAACACGACCAAATAAATCAACAGTGTACTTTGACCGTACACTGCGTACAGACCTTGGTAATTCCTTGATATTCCAGTACAGTGGAGTGGTTTTAGAACTTACAGTGGAGTAAATACCATGGTTGATAAAGATGATAGCAATAATTTAGTATATATATACAGGTATGTATGAAATATATATATATATATATATATATAAAATATTAAAATACAATACCATTTTAATTCCTAGAGATGGATTATCATGTAAACACCAAGAATATTTTAATTAAGTATATATTAATCATTCAGTATCATGATGTATACAGAAAAGTACCATGGTAATACCGCTGTTTTATGGACATGTACTAGAACATGTGCAAATAATAATTCATAACCATGATATATACAGTACATTCATTTGTTTTACATTATTTGCCAGACATTTATCCAAAGCGACTTACAGTGGTTTCAAGTCATACAATTGATCAGTGTGTGTATTCCCTGGGAATCAAACCCAGCACCTTTTGCGCTGCTAATGCAACGCTCTACCAGTTGATCTACAGGAATAATATATGTATATAAAAAATACCATGGCAGTACCCTCTGAAACATCACTGTACTAGGATACCAACACACAACATTACAAGGAGGAAAAAACTCCACTAATTCGATAAATAAAAGCTGATAATAACTGATAAAAGGAAGAATTCAAATGAAGGAAAGTCCTCGTCTGTCAGCACACATTGAACAGGTGTGTGTACTGCTGGAACACAAGACCTCCGCCTGCATGAATATGACTTCCTTTCTGCAGCGCCGCCAGCAGTCACACTGTGATTTAGGAATGTATGCGTTTGTGTGTGTGCAAGGGGTGAAAAGGAGAAGCGCTGTAGCTACTGCAACTCCTACACCCAGAATTTATGGCTGTATCTTTACGCTTGTGCCAGAAGAGAGAATGAGAGAGAAAAGGAGAGTACAAAACCCCTTTACTCACACATATCAACAAAACACACAATTTTCACACACTCCACCTCCAACACCAACACAGAGAACTCCACAACCTCTTTAGATACACAAAAACAAACACACACACACACACACACACACACTCTTTAAGCTCTTTAACACTTTTTGCAGAGGCTGATATGGTCTAAAGGGATCTTAAATGGTGAAAAACTGCAAAACTGTGTTCTGAGTTCAAGTCTGCACTCAGTAAACAAACATCACTTTTAACAGCTCAGAAAACAAACACACTTTCAAATCTGTTGCCCATTCAGTCTCATTCTGGTTTGAAGATCAGCTCTCCAGGATCTTCTGGACTCACCAGGTTCTTAAGCAGGGCAGAGAGCTCTTTAGTGAGAGTGGAGAATTTAACGAAGGCCGTGCCCAGATCTGGATTGTCCCGACTGATGAAGTTACCGCCAAACTTATCCAGTGCCTGAGCGTATATCTCCTCATTCTGAATGTGATCTGAATGTAAAGCAAAACATATGAACACATGAACAGTTACCTCAACAGTTACCTCAACCTTTTACCGTAGGATAAAATATGTTAAATATGTATTTAACATATTTTATATAATTTATATAAAATTATATATGCAACAAAGTATTCATAATAAAAATGTACAATCTCTGCAGGTCTCTCTGTAGTAAAATCAGTTGTTGTGTTTTTCTTAAAGACATCAACAAATCAATTGTAATTGTTCTTATTCACAACACAAAAATATGTTTGCTTTCATATTTTTATCAAATTGAAATTTCTCCATCTCTGCAACTTTTCTGCTGATGTGACAAAAAAAACTAATAATAACCAATAATATCACTGCCTATTTGTCCTAATCTTTACTTTTTGGCCATTTTGCAGCTTGTTTGTATCACTATCCACTTTCATTTAACTGAAAACAGCAACATAATTGTAATCATAAAAGTTTTATTTTTGGGTGAACTGTCCCTTTAAATGCAACATACTTGCAATTACCGAATTGTATTTTGTACATATGCTGTCCTATAACATTTCAGAGAGCACTTAGCTTGCTCTCTGAAAAAACAATACAGATAAAAAAAAAATTAGACCGCTGGGAAAATCAAGTCTTTGCTTGCTGATAAATTTATGTTTGATTTATAATGATGGCCAAAGAAATCTCTGGCACAAAGTGTACTACATTTCAAAGTGTACTACATGCAATAATTCATTTGCAAGGTCTCCACAAGGATAAACTGTTCCTGCTTTGCTGCTTGTTTCAATAAAGAGATTCAGGGATTAAACACTTATACCTGAGATCAGTGTGTATCTGGGTATGTGTGTGAGTGAGGTGGGTGAGTGGGTGTGTGTGGGGGTGGAAGTAAATAGCTCGTGTGAACAAGCTGATTCTAAGTGTAACATAACCATTGGCTTAAATGGTATTACAGGCTACTCTGTAAACACTAAAAATATAATACATCATCATATCCATGACATCATATCCTAAGAACTTGAATTAGATACGCTTGCTTATTTGCGTTAAGTTAAAAGGACAGCCAAAACTGAACATTTCAAAAAATCATTTTACTCATCCTCATGTCATTCGAAACCTGTATGACTTTTTTGCTGATGTTTTGAAGTACACTGGTCCTCAAACAACGACGGCTCCCTTCGACACAAAACCACTTAGATATTTCTCAAAATATCTTTTGTGTTCCACAGAAGGAAAAGTCACATAGGTTTGGAATGACATGAGATTGACAGTATGTGCGTGTGGTTGTGAATGTACCTTGGCCAGAGTTGTAAATGGCTTTGACAGACTTCTTGACCTTCTGCAATGAAGTTCTGTCCTGATCCAATGCCTGCGGAGATACAGAAGAGACAGAGAAATCCATAAAGATGTGTAAACAAGATATATTACTCCAACATGTCACCTCTGTGACTGTGTAGACAGTGCTGACCGGTAAAGCATGGCGCTAGCAACATCAAGGTCATGGGTTCAGTTCCCACAGAATGTATGCATTGATTAAAATGCATTTGAATTCAATGCTAGTTGTTTAGATAAAGCACCTGCCAAATGCACAAATGTCACTATTTTTTTCTTCTCAAAAACACTAATTAAGGAAAAAAAAAATCACCAAACCATCTGGGGCAAAGCTGAGCTGTACTAATTAGGCCATGATGTGCTAGAAGTCCCTAATCAGAAATTGGTTTGATGAACTGCACTTCAGTTCATACACGCATGCTTAAACCCTTTCACCAGTGCGTGCTTGCAGTCTTGTTATGCCAAGTCACCCTCTCTACAAGACAGGAAACTGTGAGGTTCCAGAAGAGATGATGCTTGCATAAATTTCAGAAGCTCTTACAATGCAACAAACAGTATTCCACAGGAGTAATTGGTATCGGTCTTGTGTCGTTCCTCATTACAAATGCAAAGATAAGCACATTTTAATCCCAAATGCCCCTCCATAACTTGCTTTCTAATCTTGCTTTCTCGTTCTTCTTATTCGAAACATCATGTGTTGCATGTACTTCATCAAACTCAAGCTGCAAGTCGCATCAAAGCTTGATGAAAACAAATCTGATTTGATTTGTACGAGACTGCGTAATGTGCTCGTAACCGCGCACATTTATTCGATTACCAACCCGGACGAAAAGTGGCCAATTAAATTAAGGACAGATGTTTGTTTTCGGAGAGTGTGGCATAATATTCCCATCTCACAATGGCTACGATGAAAACCACACTGATGTAATGCCTCTATTATGATAGATGGGAAGCACGGAAGGCGTGACGGCACAGGGCTCAGCTCAGCTCCTTTCTGCTCATCAAAATTTGACAGCTCTCTGCACTGAAGTGAAACACACGGCTTGTTTCATTATTCTCCAAGGGTGCAGAAGATTCCCTGGGTACAAGCAGGGAGCAAGATTTTTGTTGTGTGTGTGCATATTGTATGGCATTTTTCAAGAAAAGAAGCCATGTATCTCCAGAGACTGCCCACAAGGAGTCTTACCACCAGTTAGTCCAAAAAAATTCAAAATATTTATAATAGTCATTGATTAATATGTATTTTTTAACAACCAATTCTTAAATTTGTATATTTTACATTACTGCTGTGATGTGTCTAGCTGTAACAGCAGGATTGTCTACATAAACACAATTGGTGTCACTTGTTTAGGCAACCTACTTACTAATCAATTTTGCACGTCACCAGTACTCATCGTTCAACTCATAAAACACTGACATTCAAATGGGGTTTATTCATCTGGATATTTGCAGATTGAATGATGCATTTTGAAAATGATGCATTTTGTTTCCGGTCAGCAAGTGACAATCAGAACAGTACAACATTCAACACTACCTCAAAGAGCCTTGTTTTTATTTCCATTAAATCAAAAATGGTGTCCGCAGTTACATAATCCGATTAGTATTTTGTCTGCGTGCTTTTCTCACAACCTATTAGAGCTGTCAATTATGTCAAAAATCCTAATTATGACTATTTTTCCCAATATTGCAATCACGATTATTTAACACGATTACTCACTGACTTTAGAAACAACATGTATTTACTGAATTTAAATAAATGAATAAACAAAAATTATTAAACAAACAATTAAATATTAAACAAAAACCTACATTATTTCTGTAATCGTTGTAAGCCATAATTGAAAATCGATTACAATTAATTGCACAGCCCTACAACCTATTCAGGTTTATAACTTAATTATGTGAAAACTAATCTGTAATTCACAAGTACTAACCAAAATCCAAACTAAACTACTCGCACAACCTAACTACCCCTAAAATTTCTTCAGTGACATTTCAAGTATAGAGATAAGAAAAAAACAAATGACATTTCTTGCAGCACATTCAGCTGACCACAGAGTTTAGCCTTTACAGAGGCTGAAGGTTTACTTTGGTCAAGGCTGCCACATGTTTCCTGCTTACTGTCTTATCCTGTCAACACAGAGCAGGCATTTCCTTCCCATGCTGGAAATAAGCACACAGACCAACCCAAGCCTGACAACATACTGTTATATTCACACACAATTCCTTTAGATTTATATTTTATTTAGCAACATTGTGTTCAGTCACTGTGCACACAATGCAGAATTGAATTTGACATGAGGTGGCAAACAAGATGCAGAATTCGAATTTATATTAGAATCTAAAGATAAGTATAGATATATATGCAGGTATAGAATATATAAAATTGTAGATAGAGATTTCTGACCCATACCCAAATCTGTTCAGATGGCAATGTTAATTGTTTTGACAGTATTGCGCTTAGTTTTAAGAAATATTATCTAATCAAGATAATATCAGGGAATATATATGCATAATTAATTAAATTGTTTGATCACACGTTTTATCACAAACCATTTGCTAAATTAAATTCCTATGTTGTGTGAATTTCTTTGACTTTACATTTATTGCAATTCATTCTCATTCTCACTCATTCCCAATTTAACATTCTGTTGATTAAGGCCAATTCAATTCTCTAAAAAATGAACTGAAAGAGATTTCGGCCCAACTCAGCAGCAGGGATTTAGGTTCTGGATACAATCTGAGAGCAGTGCACTGCAGCTTTTCCAAAATCAGGAATCCTGGAAACCCACCAAGTTTACTCCAAAGTCTACACCACTCCACCCAGAACAAACGTCTCTTGATGTATTTTACTCATCCAATAATGGAGGAAGCATTCCTCTCCTGACACAAAATGCAGAAATGCAATAAAAAAACGATGTACTTAACTTCTAAGGCCTCTGACATATTGTGAATTATCATTCCTACTTCCACTATTTCAGCTAATTTGCAGCCATTTTCAAAACAAAATGAAAAACGTTTAGTTTAAGCCCAAGTTACTGCCAAATCCTCTGGGCTGTGTGTGTGTTATGGGCGTACACAGAATTCTTTTGCTTTTATGAAGAATCGCATGCGATCCGATCTGTGTGCATATGCAAGGCAGCAACAGAGTTGAGGAAGAAACAAAAGAACAGCTTTTCATACGGCAGCAGGCAGACCAGTAACATCCTCTATTTCCTCATGGCACATCAGCGCTTGAATTTTCCATGCATAATGGAGAGGAGGGGTGCATGTTCCTTCTCTCACTAGAGAGCCACTTATTGTGTAAAGAAACACACACACACACACACACAATGTGCATTCATTGTCAGCCTAGCTATTATCCCCTAAATAGCATATCTATTTTTATGTGGCTTGACTATTCAGATTTTGGTGTTGTGACAACACTAGTACAGAGCCAACAGTGTCTATACTGTATGACAATGACTGTAATATGCAAGATGATTTAAAATCAGATTGTGCTAGAGGGCTATAGAATATATAAACAGCTATAAACATCTCACTTACTACCTGTGGCTTCAATTTCAGGGCCATGTACTAGACATTCATGTTAATGAGATGGTAACTGCATGCATTACCATTAAGCTCTCGTCCAAAGCTATAAAACCACAGCAAACTATGTTTTCAGGCTCATGTATTGAGCGTTCTTGGCACCCCCTGGCCCTAATATCATGACAAAAAAAGGTGCATTAAAATTCAGCAACAGGGCAACTAGACTTAAAAATGAACAACCTTGTTATGCTTCACATGTCCAAATGGAAAGTCTGCCACTTTGGCTTTAAAGGGTTTAAGATACAAATGCTATTAATCAGACAGCATCCCAGTGGAACAGCCAAGCGAGGGACCAGCATGACAAGCATCACATTACAGAGAAAGCTTTTATCTGCCAGCTCTCTCTGTTCTAAAATCTAACATACAAAACACCCTCAGTACGTATACAATAGGTATTCATTTCTTATAGCACAGTTTCATTTATTTTCTCTACTTTCAAAACAACAGTTCCTGGCAAATAAACTTTACTGTCTTAGTACCTACGAGGGGACCAGTATACAGGGTTCCAGGGTTAAAATAGGATTACTACAGCTTTTACAAATAAAGTTTCACATTCTGGTAAAAAGAGACAATCGTTTTCAGATTGTTAGAATGTAACAATTCTCTACTACAGAGATTGGACAGTTTAAAATGTTTCAGCAAACATTCAACTATCCAACTAAGTTGCATAAACAATATGAATTGTTAAAATTATTAATGAACTTTCTTTCATGCTTTTAAACAGCCATCAGTTCAAATGGCTTCGCAGGAAGAAATGCAGAGCAGAGACCTAATCTGTAACCTGCAGCTGCAGAGCATTACAATGAAGTTTCTCAGTCTTTACTGTGTAGCCTGTGGCCCGTCTACATTGTAAAACCACTAACTGTATAGTAATATAACCATGCTGTCCTTGTCAGAGTGACCTACATTTCCAACCAAAACACACCTCACAAACACACACACAAATAAACGTACATTTATGCATATGGCAGACGCTTTTATCCAAAGTGACTTGTATTGCATTATACTATACATTGTTTCTGAGTATGTGCAATCCCTGGGATCGAACCCATGACCTTGGCGTTGTTAACGCCATACTCTAACCACTGAGCTACAGAAAAGCGCATTAGTTACCAACTTAATAGTAGGTAACTAGTTAGAAATAAGCATTAGAGGTAAACTCTAATGATTTCGAAGATCAATAATCAGATTTTTATGTCTACAGCTTTGTTGCTTAGAAACATGCAGATCAACAAACAGTTTTAAACACTAAAACATTAAAAGCTAGAACAGCAGGCATGTTCAGTCTCTCGGGGCCAAGTGAATTATCCTCTATAGACTATGAGGGAGCTTACTAAACAAGGCTGTGCTTAACGGGGAAGTTGGTGCTTCTGGATCCTGTTGTGCAGCCTCAAGGCGAGTGACAACAGTCTCCACAAGCGTCTCCACCCAGATGCTAAATCCAGCGTGAGGCTGACACAGCCAGAGCCTTGGGCGAAACAGCATTATCATCTCCTCCTTCATTCTCAAAGCAAGCTAACGCTAGCGGACAATGTTTATGCCCTGAGCATTGGAAGGCTAGCACAAGATGCATCTCCCAACCAAATGCAACCCTACCTAGCCATCCAGCAACACTTGCAAACACACAGATGTACAAAAAGTAAAAATGAGTAATAGCTGTATTTTTATAATTCTGTGTTTCAGTACAAACAATATTCCACTGTTCCTTATGTATGGTGTTACATTTTATAGAGCAAGGCTAGCTAACAAAAATAATGCTTAAAATAACAATTATCTGTATGTAGGTAAGGTACAAGTTGAAGTGTTGAACTGTAGAATTGAGAATGTAATGGGAAATGGAAAAAAGGTGTCCAAGACACCTCTAAGACCAACATTTTTTTCAACAATTCATGGAGTCCAACAAGCTATAAAAAAATTATAAATAACGTTAAACAACTGTTTTTCAATTTTAGGCACCTAAGAGAATATTGGTACTTTAAATATACAATCATAGAGATATACAATATTAGAAACCCTCTCACTACACAAAGCACGCATCACAGATCAATCATTTATCAGACAACAGTAAGGGAAGAATGTTAGCACATTTCTCTTTTGAACCGGGGATGATGTAATGTTTGAGTCTCAGACACTCTCAGCTTCCCAGTAAGCCTATTAAAAAAGGGAGATCCAAAGCTGCAGAGATAAACCTTTAAACACACACTTAGAAAGACAGTTATTACTCAAATCAGCATATCAGACAGAGTCTATATTTTGATTTAGGTCCTTTATGTGTGCTACATATTAACTTCTTTACTGCGTAGTTAACAGCAAAGCTTTTATTTTTTGGGAATAAATGTATGTGGTTCTTGCCCTCCACGCTTATAAAAAAAACTAGGTTTCTATAAATGATTGTGTTGCTATGTAGTTGTTTACCGGTCCAAAAAGCTCACCACTAAGTTTAGCACTTCACCATCTTCCAGGTGAAAATCAGTACATCCGAATGTTTACAAAAACAGCAGCACATCAAGCTAAAAGATCTGACAAATTCATGACCTGTTGCCCAAGTATATAGTTCATAACTTAATTATAAAATGAAGTATGAACAACAATAATAGAAATCTCAATGTCAGATGATGTGTTGGGGCATAACATTTTGGCAGTCTAACCTCACTGGATTCTTATTGGTCAAGGATGACCATGTGCAACACAGACCTCTCAGTGACAGCAGTTCTAAAATGTGCCCCCCATTAACTCCATCTGTGATGTTTGTTTGTAAAATATGACCTCATAACTGGAGGTGCTGCCAGCAAATGGCTTTCACACTAGGGGGTTCGCTTAGCAATGTTTGGACTGAACAGATATTAAGGAAACTGCCTCAGGTTCCATCCTTTAATTTCAGCCATCTATGGCCTGCATCCATCCATCACCCCTTGAAACAATTAGGAGGAACTTACAAAGGTAAAATGACCTTTAATCAGCAACTTGCTTGGTTATAGACCACACTGACTTAATATAATAATGACATGAAGACTTGGCAGAGTGTTTTTTCCCCAAACCTGCAGGCCTAAACTGACACCTCCAACGAATCTTTGCATGCATATGAAACAAACAACGGTTGTTTGTTTTGTTGCACAAATGGCTCCAATTTCTCCAGCTGTGGGAAGCATCTGGTTGGCACAACATGGGATCAGCCAAGGACAACGCTCAGCCTGAACCTGTAGGCCTAACCCTGTGACCTTCTTTTCTCTGTGCGGATTTTTGAGCCCTGATTATCTTCCTTATAGATGGAATCCCTGTCTGCCGATCTGTCTGGCTCACAGGATGCCACTGATAATCACCGCTCTATAAGCATGTGCGCACACACACAAACGCACAGCTGTTCGGCTAACACCACTGCGGGTTCCACAAGTATTTAAATGGAGTTGATGGATTAGAACCCTCCCTTCCACTCCAACTTCTAGCTTAGCAACAGCACCGTAGCATTTACTTCTGCATTTACTTTACTTCCTGATTTCTCGCTACGCATTCCCCATCCCTCTATTTCACCCCTCCTTCAGAAAAATTCCCTTTCACTCTTCTCAAATCCCTCCTTAATGCATTTTTGAGGAATCATTAGGCAGACCTATCTCACGATACTCTGGTTTATAGTCACCAAGTCACGTTCTATAAAAGACAAAAAAACGATGAAAGTAACATCATAAAAAGTCTTCTGAAGCTATTAAACAGCTTTGTGTGACTGCGTGAGATTTAGTCAACATATTGTCAATAGAGGTCGTAAATCTCATTTGTCTGCATGTTTGCTCTAATAGAACTTTATATATGTGACATGACCGATTATTATTGATGTAAACCCTGACACAAAACAAATAAAGGACCTTTAAAAATTGTTATTTTCAGCAGTTGACAGATGTGATCTTTATAAATTGTTGTCAGGTTTGGAATGAGAACAGGTTTAACAAGAGAAAGGGTACGTAAATAACAATTTTTTTGGGGTGTTCTGTTCCTAAAAGGGCAAAAAAGTATGCGCATGTGTGCATGATAAAATGGAGCTATAAACATGCCAAATCCGATTAAGGATTGTGTGCACATCTGACTTTATCTCTGTTTGTCTGTCTCTCTATCTCGCTACTATCTCTAATGCACCGGCATGGCAGCTAAAGCTTACATTACCCTGACAGTTCTGACCTCCATCATAACATCTGGTATTTTCACAAATGATGGCTTTAGGGAATTATAGATCGAGTGCTGACAGAAGGTCAAGAAATAGGTACCATATATGGGGAGACCTTTAGGAAAACCAATCTGTGGAGAAGCTATTTCAGACCATGCTGTTGAGTCACCAGGTGACGTGTATTTGTGTTGATGTCTTATAACCAGCAGGACTAGAAGTATCTACTGAATCATCTCTGTCCAACACTGCTGACAGTCTCGTGAGGGTCACATTGGTTCTGTCAGGCCCCGAGGAAACACAGTGTATTATACTTTATGGTACGGTTAACATAACTTTCTTTTTGAAGTGTTAATTCATTAAACTGTCTTTTGAGAAATAACAAATGTAATGGGAATGACAACAGTAAAATGCTATTTTTTATCACTGGTCTGTACAAAGTTACAGAAAATGAATGTTTGTCCTGGAACCCTAAGAAATATGTCTCGGGGACATGACTCACCCCGGCCTAATTATACAGGGTTTCCTAAAACTGACTAGTTAACTAATCATGTTGACAACCAAATGACTAGAGCTGAGTTTTAAATATGTTGCTTGGCAAATCCCTAGTGTTTTCACCAACATTGTCAAATAATGATGTCATTTTCCTTGTACCCATCTTGAGTGTGACATCATTATTTGTGGATTCCTTTTAGCTTTATTGACTATTCAAGTTACTCATTTCATTAAATGCTTTGCAGTTATTTAAGGTGATAAATCACAAAGTTTGGAAGCACTTGCATCCTGTTTTGCTGTGTGTTCACATCGTTAGGGAATAGAGATTCCTGCCACGATGACACACACGCAGGACGGAAATAAGAAAACACATAGCTGAGCTCTCTTTATCATCAACTCTTTCATTGCAGGTGGGAGTAACTGAGACTGTGCCAAAATGAAACCCTTTAATGAATGCAGTACACTCAACTCATCAATAATTCAGCCCATCACATCTGTCCCTATGGTCAACTATGCAGTCACGTTAGGTAAGAGCCCGAAAATAGCAAAGCAGTGGTTCAACACAAATCATGTTTGAAATTGTGCCTCAAAAACCAATCATAAGGTATGCACAGGGGGATGGATGGGGGGGAGACAGAATAATATGGAAGAGATGTGTATTCTTTAAATAATTCACTTCGTTGACAGCGCGTGAGGCACATGTAAACTGGGTCCACTTTATTCTAGTCAAGCTGAAAAATAATGAGTGCTTACAGGGAACTAAAATAGCAGCACTTTAAAGATTCAGTCTGGGGTTTCGCCAGGAAACCAACATAATCAAACATTAAAGAACATTGAGGAGACTTGCGAATTCTGATTAAATAAAAATGTAGGTTATTTTCTATTTAATATTCCAGACACCCGGCAAGTCTAGCACAGCTTAACAACATTTCATTATACATGCATTTAAAGCAGGTAATCTGTCTCATGAAGATCAATTCAACAATGATATCTGTTACTATGTACCTAGTCTGAGTTAGCATGCCTGTACCGCCCACCACACACATTTAGTCTACTGATTGTCTGATGATTACAGCCAAACTAGCAATTGGTGGCTACAAAAATAGATCACCCACCCCTCTAAACCACATGTAAAAACGTAACTTTGGTTGGTTACTTTTCTTGTCAATTAGGCTGAGTAGGCGACTCTTGGCCAGAATAGGCTGCGATGAAGAACAGACTTTTAGCTGTATGAAAGCGGTCATTAAAACTAATAAATTCTAAATTCCCAATTCACTGTCACTGTACAGAAAAAGAGCAGTCAGTACATTCTGTAAAATAACTATGTTCCACAAAGGAATGAAAATCATACGGTTTGGGTTTACATGAGGGAGAGTAAATGATTTACATTTTTGGGTGCATCACCATCAAGCTTCACCATCATGCAACTCAACATACAACATGTTGAAATCCAGGAAGTGGGCTTCTTTCTCCACAATCACAAACAGGTTCCTATGGCTCTACTAAAAAGTGACCTATTCGTCAGAATATGGTAACCCATACCTGAAATGTGACCTCTGCATTTAACCCATCACTGCTGAGGAGTGAACACACACTGCAAGTCGTGAACACGCACACACCCGGAGCAGTGGGCAGCACGTTACTGTGCCAGGGGAGCAATTGGGGGTTAGGTGCCTCGCTCAAGGGCACTTCAGTTGCAACCTCCCAGTGCTGGAATCAAACCAGCAACCTTCTGATTACTAGCCCAAATCACTAACCAGTAGGCCACAACTGCCCCAGTTGTGGCTACAAAAATAGAGCATACTAAGAGAGCATGGTGCTAACAACACCAAGGTCATGGGTTCAACACACATGCTGATAAAATGCACTGCAAGTCGCTTTGGATAAAAACGTCTGCCATAATTGTATTATGTATATGTAGTGATAGAGGCTGTTGGCTTTCATGACAGTGTGGCTCCAGGGTGGCTGGAGGATTGAGTCTGGCTCTGGAATGCCATGATGAGCATGTGGTGTGGGATGACACAGACATGAGGGAGTTGTTGAGCTGCACGGTTGCCTGGGCGATAGAAACGACCATCTGTGAGGCGGCTGACACACAGATACCGCGTCACTCCCAAATGATGAACACACACACATAATTCAACTCTGAACACTGGGCAGGTCTGATGTTAGCAAGATTCTGCTGACATAATTTGTACCGCAGAACAGTTTTACCATTCCAGATGAGATAAACACATTACATTTACATTTATGCATCTGGCAGATGCTTTTATCCAAAGGAACACAGGAACACATGATCCCAAGCAAAAAAATTGTATGTTTCCTTTTGAAGCCAGTGAGGTTTGTGCTAAACTTGATTACTGTTCTGGACTCAATTTTGGCACATCTCTTAAATAGTTGTGATACAGCCTGATTCAATAAACACACAATTAGTGACAATCTTAGGGGATAATCAGAGTCAAAACACATTAATGATATGAAAGCCTTGACAAGTCATTGGAAAACCAACACACTTACATTCCAAATTCAAGACGAGCAGTGGATCAATTAGAAAATGTGCAAACAAAAGGCAATGCCAAATATATCCAACAAAACCCATTTAATGCAAGCAAAATTCATGAAGGCTTACAATTTAAGAATGTACTATAGAATATCACAGAAACTTGGACTTGGACCAGTCAGTCAAAAGCAACCACCCATATAAACCCTAATGACACCTTAGCAACCACCTATAGGACACACTAGCAACATGATAAGAATGCCCCACTAACCATGCCTCACACCCTAGTGTCACATTGCGAGTTCAGAAAACTTACTTGTTTCACCTACCACGCCAAAAGCAATTGATGAAATCATTTGTTATAGGTCAAATACGAGTAATGGCAAAGCTCAAACATTAAACCTATTTACATTAAATAAGCAATAGTGACCCACAGCAGTGGCTCTGGCCTCTCTCTCCATCACAAACACACAGGGGTCTGTTTCAATCCAGCATGTAGTATTGGCAGGGGCCACGAAAAGACCAGAACACAGCTGTGAGGTTTGAACCACGGCCACGCACCACTCATCACCATCATACCGGCTGCCACCCTGATGGACCTTCAGCCCTGCCGCATCTGTAGCGAGGAATCCACAGGTTTTTTTGCAGCGCACTGCCTTTCTACTGATGGTTTCAGAGGGCCACAGTTCATGTGAACATTTGTAACCCCACTGCTGTAACATACAAGTAACATACACATCATGGCCATATTGCCCCCTTCATGATAGATCTCCAGTTCTGGCCTGGACACCACAGATGATGCATTCCACAGGCTTTTACAAGCTCGAGGGACAGGCACATGCCTTTAGAAAGAGCATTTCTATGGCCCTTTCATTTCTGTGGTTTTCTAAAGTGGGCTGCTTTACTGAGAGGTCAAACCACTGATTGACAGTCGGAGAATCTTATTCAGGCTAGTTTCTTCACAGTGTGTCAGGGCAGAATCATGACTTGAGCACAAGACAAAGGTCGAAGGGCATGAAAGCATG
>JAZGTJ010007305.1:0-11373 GCA_036877575.1 Botia almorhae
TTGCGTATTTCCAGACGGATGACAACATTAATCGACTCGTATTATCGGTGGGCGATTATTGTGTCTGCAGTTGTGAAAGTAACTATGATGTTGAAAATGGACGTTATAAACCGAAATCGTGATGTCATTTCAAACTAACAAAATAGTGTCATTGAACATGTTATTGACATTGACAGTGCTTATTTAAGATGCTGGTTTTTGGTGTCATGAGTGTTGTGTAGAATCTGATATGCTCATTTGAGATCATTTGTTTATTAATCTGATATATACATTCGGTTACTATTACTCTATTTAAATATTATCAATCTTTCTATAGTGTTTAAGCATTTATTTGATAAATTGTAGTTATTTGAAATTGTTTATTGCTCGTAAACATTGACAGATCCATTGTTTTGGACACGTGCTTTCGTTTTGCCATGTTCACTGTATTTCAGTAAAGAAGTTTGAGCCACTGATTTCGTCTTGTGTTCTTTTTGATGGTTATTTCTTTAATGAAAAGTGTTCATGTAAAAAGTAATAGTTTACGTGACTGGTAATTGTTGCGCTCTCCGCAATGCAGGTGCTGTTTATGATCCTGCTCATCCTTATTCTCACGTGCGTGTGTTGATGTGCGTTGGCCAATGAGATGTTGCCACGAAAAAATCTATTTTTTATTCCCGATTTTATTTGTAATAAGCGGCTTCTATAGTAATAACATTGGATTCTGTAAAACCGAACTGATATTCAGTTGGTAATAACCTCTGATTCTCAGCACTGTAGAGTGCATCATGTGTCATCATACTAGCTTACATCATACACTATGTAGTGGGTGTGACATTAGGGTCGGTCCTTTCCAGAGCACCAGATAGTTGGTTGTATGTGTGTATAAAGTGACTATCAGCACCAGGATGTAACCGGTGTTTACAGAGGCTCCTATAATGCTGCAGCTCATAGATTATTCATGGAAAGGAGGGAGAGAGAATTTGGAGGACAGGAATAAGAGTTGTTAGGGATGTGAGGAGGACAAAAGAGATGGTATATGGAGATAAAGGACGAGTTGAGGACAAATGTCAGGGGGATTCTTTGTGTCTCATATGGCGCAGGGCGGGGAGGCCTCACTCACTGTAGGGACCAGCATCAAAGCATCATTCAGATCAGAGCAAATGTCTATCAGCACGCAGATATGCCATGGATTATCACTTCTGAAGGATGGTCAGTGTTTCCGGTAGATTTATAAACGGTAAGCAGATGGATACAGTATACAGATGGTGGGGTGTTTTGATGCCCACTTTCATGCTTAGATAAACAGCTTGTTTATGTTGCCATGTTAATTTATGTTGCCATGTTTAAGTGTGTTATAGTTTAATTAGTAATATTGTGGTTTGTTTTTGAAATCATTTTAGACCTTTATAGAATATATGGATAAACTATATCACAGTGCAAGTCAAATACTGCAGGTTGCCTGTAATTGTTTTTTTATCATGATATTATAAAATATAGATATTTGCCATTTACAATTTGCAAGTATTTTAGTGCTTTTGGAGACATAAATATAAAAAACAGAAATAATTATTAGTGTTTTGTTTATAATAAAAAAAACTTAAAAGAAAATTGTCTAATCTTTATGCCTAATCAAATGTTTTGTTTAAAGTTATTATGTCATGGTTGGGGCTGGGAAATTCCTTTATTTTTAAGCACTGTTTTCTGTGTCTGACATCAGCTAATCATAGGCATACAATCTTCCCTATGTTCTTTGCTTTTAATTATTCATAAATTATTCATAGTTGTTTGCCTTCTCCATGGAGCCTGGAAGTCTCTCTCTTTCTGTCTTTAAGTAATGGAGGTCATCAGTCACTGTCTTTTATTAGGTATCATCTTCAGCATTACCAAACATTTATTAACCAACGTAGGTGAAATCGTGGCAAAGTCACCTTATCTGTTTCGGTATGCTGTGCTCAGAACTAGAGGAGAGATCAAATGCCTTGGAAATGGGATTATGTTATAATTTTATAAGCGGAACGTGATGGAAGAACATGGAAGAAAAGAGATTTTAGAAGTGATTTCAGTATATGTGTTTATGAATTTAGAAGTGTTAATCTGTTTACTTTGACGTCCAGTGGGGCGTGGCCAATTCAACTCAGATTCTGCTTTGACATCCAGTGGGGCATGGTCAAGTCTATTCAGACTCCATTTTGAAATTCTGTGGGGTGTGGCCAAATCAATTCAAAATCCAGCTCGTGATTTTTATTCCCTTGCATTTGCATCGTCATGTGAGGGGACGTATGAGTGGAGCAAAATGGAGACTGGGAGAAAAAGAGGACACATGAGGAGAGAAGAGAGCAAGTAAATAAATAAAATAGAAGGGCAGAGTCTACTGTCTTCTGTGTGCCGCACCCAGAGTGAGCCACTGACTACCAACTAAACTCAGACTAATTTTAGTACCTCGTTTTAGAAATTCTACCACGTTTTAGTTAACTGGCTACTTCTTCCCTTCTTTCTCTCACTTTCATCCTGATTTCACGAGGATATGTGTACGCTAAACAAAAAAAAGGTTTAAACCGCTGCAGTGTTAGAATAAAAGGTCCACTGCATCACTAAAGCAAGTTTTGCAGATTGCAGAACGTTGCGGATGAAGTTAAAAACTGAACATGATAAATTATGCTCTTATGTTCACTTGTAAATGAAATTTTTCAAGATACAAAAATTCCAACTTAAACGAGACCACAGCAATATGTGAGCCACTTACAGTGCATTCAAAAATTCAAAAAAAGTGTTCTAAAGTCATACCTTTGTGTAAGGATCATCAGGCCTAAATCTAAGTCGTGATTAAAAGCTAGCTTTAAAAAGCATCCCTTTAGAGCACTCTCCAAAGCCACGCCTTCTCCAAAACACATGAACAAGATTATCTGCATGAGCAGGGACGTTTTCAAAAATACATTGTTTGACAGGCGAGTGGGACATGTTTGGGACATGCTATAATTGCGTTCAGACCGTTTTAGCAACACTAGTGGTCACTTCCCCGAAAACTGCAGTCTTTTGTACTGCGGCAGCATATTTCACATTTGCAAAAAGCGTATGCATAGTCACATTTCACCAATTAGACCAGGTACCTAATTTTCATCATATATCAAAACGAATGTCAAGTACAATGAGCAGTGCACACACTCACTAGACCCCTGAGGCATTCTCTTATCTCTGTGTATTCTCCTCTTCCCTTGTTTCTCAGACTGGCTGGATTTGTCAGTTTTATTCTGGTGCATTATCATGAAAGAAGAAAGTGTGCCCAGAGGAGAGAGCATGCCTTAAAACCATTTTCTGTTAATAATTCAAACTGCATATGAGATATGAGCAGTTTTTAAAAAGAATATCAAAGCTGCTCTTAAAACGTTAAAGGCACACATTAATTTAATTTACTTTTTTCTGGTAAAAGCTGTTTTTTTAGTATAGCATCAGAGGTTTAACTACATGTAGATGGTTGGCGATGTATAATATTAGGTTTAGAGGGCTGAGTTGTGGGTGTGTCTTAATAAACTTGTGCTGTTTCTAGCTATGACCATCATCTGTCCCTCTTGTGCTGTCCCTCTGATTCTAAAGAATCCCTGTTAGAAACAAGCAACTGAAGTTTTGTTTTATTGCTTGTTTATGGATTGCTTTGGGATTGTGTGACAGCGTAATGTAGCCTTTGCACTGGGGGTGTTACTACAGCAAACAGACAGCCCTTGTTTAAGCACTTTTAACATAGAAAGTGAAAAATTACAGTGGAAAACTAAATTGGTGCGAAAGAACCTTGAATGACATTATACACAAAGCTTTGGGGGAAAAAACAGTGATTAAAATGACCCCTTTAGGAGAGTGCCCAGACAGATGGTAAACCGTGAGCAATGCGGTGTCTGTGGAAAGCAGCCTACTCTCTAGCATGACCACCTCAGATCAATGCATGTCCACAGACTCTCTCTCTTCTCCTCATCTGAAAGGCATTACGTAATGTCAAGCTATTATGGTGTCATTAGCTAAATATAGCCTCTTTGTCCTCTCAGACACAGGAATGATCATTAGGATGGATTGTGACATCCGGAGTAAACATAATTTGATTGCTGGGATGTGCACGTCTTTGTACTGGTATATGTGGTTTACAAGGACAAACGTGTGTAGAATGATGTGTATAACAATGTAAATATGTTTTCTGTGTCCTCATAAACCAAATGGCTGGAAAAGAAACATACTAAATTACGTTTTTTAATTAAATATTGAAATGAAAGGTGAGGGTTAGGTTTAGGGGTTGGGTTAAAATTTGATTAGATCAGTATAAAAGTCATTATGTCTATGGGGAGTCAACCACATATGCAGTTGTGTGTGTGTGTGAGAGAGAGTAAGAGAGAGAGAGTGTGCAGTGTGACTCTGCTATCTCACTATAGCTGTCACTCCATTACATTGATCTATGAGTAAACCTGTCATCTAACAGTAGCTTTATCCAGCTTGGCTTGACTTTGTATGCTATTTAAATAAAAGTTTCTTGATCAAACACACACACAGATGTACAGTCGCATGTATTGCGTCAGAGATGAAATGTGACAGTTTGACCTCACAAACCTATAAGAAAAGATGACTTCAGACTTTTAACTATTAAGGATGTATTGTGTCCGCTATAGCACATTGACTTTTGTTATGTCCCAATTAGAAGAGGATTAATTAATTAGCTGCAGTTTTTTACTGTAACTGAGTCGTAACTGTCACAAGGCTGTCTGGCAGTGAGTATTTGTGGTTTATAGGTCAGTATATGTGATCAGTATTCTCTGTGTTTGTATTCGCAGGTCTCCTGAGAGAGCGTGTGTGTGTGTGATTGAGTGAGTTTATTTATACATGTGAACGTGACTGTATCTCATCACCATGGCCTCGGTGAGTGAGACCTTGGAGAATCAGCTCCACAGTGCGCAGAAGAACCTGCTGTTCCTGCAGCAAGACCATGCCAACACACTAAAGGGCCTTCATGCTGAGATCCGTCGCCTGCAACAGCATTGCACAGGTACACATACACACACGCTAAGACAACGAGTCAATCACGTAGCAGTTCATGCTCGTAGTACAGCAAAACTGCAGCAGTCTGTATGTGTGTGTGTGTGTGTGTGGTTGGATCAGAACTGAATGTGAACTGGATTTAAACATGGATTGGTTGGACATAATTACTATGTGAATGTGTGGTAGCATTACCTATCACATGATTTTGAACTAAACCAAACAGATCTCTTGTACCTTCTAGAAAAACTTAAAGGAATAGTTTCCACAAAAAGAAAATCCTCTCATCATTTACTCACCTGCATGCCATCCTATGTGTATATGACTTTCTTTCTTCATCAGTTGTATGAAATAGTATCCAAGCTCTTCCCACATCTCCATTGGGATAATAAATGACTCCAGACTCCATTGGGATAATAAATGACTCCAGACTCCATTGGGATAATAAATGTCTTCTGAAGTAAAGCGATGCGTTTGTGAAAAACATTATTAATATTTTGAGCTTATGAAATCTTAAATTGGTTTTCGCAATATTTTGCATCCCAGTGCCTGTGGCAACTAGTTGTATGACACACAACTAAATGATATATTTTGTTATAATAACTGACTGACTAACTACATTTTTTTATATACATATTGTAGTCTAATCAGCCCGGTCGAAAGTGCCCAACATTATTTGCCACCAAATATTCTGTTATAGAATTTAAATCTGCGATCTGTGTTCAAAACACTCAGGATACCTTACCCCAATTCACAGCTTATACTAATGATTTTTAATTTGAGCTGTCGGGTCTGATTTCCCAGGAAACATCAGTTTGGTTCATTTGATTTTAACATAGTTAAAGAAAAGTATGTAAAAATAAATTTTATGTTTCAGATAAATTTTATTGCCAACAGAGATGGCGATAAAGAGCAAAAGTTTGGATTTGCAGTTGTAAATTTAAAAGCCATTGTATATTCCAGCATGCTCCTTTATCCCCATTTGACTCTCTCCTGGTCCTGTGTTTCTGTTTCTCTCTGTGTTTGCTCTCCTGTTTCAGGTGATGTCTTTTGTCAAGTGATCTTCAATGTTGTCATTTAAAGGTAGTATGATGCTCTGTGCTGCCAGCCTAACATTTGATCTCTCTCTCTCTCTCTCTCTCTCTCTGTGTTCCTGTTCAATCCCTATTCTCTTTCACAGATCTAACATATGAGCTAACAATGAGGAGCTCTGATGCAGGCGGTAAGATTTCTCACACACATTTGTTCACACTTGCGTGGGGTCAGAACAATATAGTTATGCAAGGGGATCAACTGTGTATTTGTTGTTGCTAGGATGTTGTCAAATAGCTTTCTAACAAAACATCCACCTGTTATGAGAAATTTCAAAATTTGAATATTTTAAGTCTTTAAGTATTTTAGTTTTTTTACTGTTACCTTGCGCACTGTCAGTGCTAAATTTGCAGCAGGTTGTAAATCAGACTTTTTTGTTTCCGCAAAGAAAGAGAGAGATAGAACTCTGTCCCTTGGCGCACATTTACACCCGGCTGTGTGTCGCAACCCGGCAACCAGCAAGCACACATTCCCCTGTCCCTCTGCTATACACAGGGACTGGCAAACACCCTCCAACACCCAACCCTCTCCACCCCCCCCCAAACTGTATAATATATATTATAGCACGGCCCAAATACACACAATGCCCAGATGAGGCAGTTACTGTAGGCATTTGAATGCTCAAGACAGCTCCCACAGTCATGAAGTATCCAGACAAACCATTGAAACAACCTCAGTGTGTGTTCAACACACAGTTACTAGACTTCAAATGTTAACCTTCGAATTACCCTTTGGTTAATTTTATTTTATTTGTTAAAAAATATTTATTTAAGGGACAATTATTTTAAGTGTGTGGCATTAGAAACAAGAAATTAGCATGCTGAGCTAAACCAATCAGAATGAAGTTTTTCAGAGAGCTGTGTAATAATGCTGTATAATTAATTGGTTTTAGAGTAACGTAATGCGTGTATTACACACACTGTTGTTTGTGTTGTTGTACGAGGCTGCTGTGAGCCAGATCACGGTCCAGCACAGGAAATGAGATTATAAATGACCACGCTAATGCTGCTCTAATGCAGAAGGTTAATGCATTTGTAACCTGCTGACTGCGCCATAGTCTCTGCTACTGCAGATCCACACACTCATGTTCCTAACAATAGCCATGATGTTACACACACAACACAAGCAACCATCCAAAAGCACATTTTCATATAGAATTCCATTTGCCCAATTACATTAGAGGCCTTTTCCAGTAAGCACCACATATTCTCCTCACTTTTAAGATTAAATATCACTTTTAATCTGACAGCTGTAGTCAAACAATACGCAATATATTTTTTCCAAGCTTAAAACCGGCTCTGAGGTAAAAGCTTCACTCTCATTGGGCCACATGCCCATTTAAACCCAGATCATTACACTGTCATACCCTGAATAGAGTGACATCTGGTAGCTTTTTTGGGACACTTGCACAGCATGGTAAAAAATCAAGTATGCTCATAATATTTTGAGGTGAATACACTCGGTTATACTGAAACTGTGGCTTTGACCTTGGCTTAATGCGCTGGAGTGTGTTGCATAGTTGTATTATGGTTGTATGACTGGGTTTGTGTGTGGATTTGATGGTGACCTCATTAGTTGATATGGCTGTTGCAAAGTGGTAATGAAAGAGAGAGAGCGAGAGAGAGAATCACTCTTCTAAAGGAGTGAGTCAGTCTCCTAAATGAGCTCATTCTACATGTCTGGATTAATAACTATCACATGGAAATGAGAACCTCATTAATACAGGTGAAGTGAACAGAATGGATTTATTATAGGAATCTGTTTAAATATCAGATACATTTTATTAGCATTTTGCGATTTATTTGTTAATACTTGATTATTCCATTTGCACTATTTTAGTATTATTTTACTTTGCACTGTGCTGAGACACACACAGAGAGAGAGAGAGAGAGAGAGATTCTCTCTTGTGTAACACTGTTTAGACTGTTTGAAAGCTGAAGGTCAGTAAGGACAGACAGAGCTATTCCTTCAACCTTCATCTCCATTAGTACAGTAACATGAGATAGGATCTTTCTCCTCTCTCTCCATCTCTGTCTCTTACTTCTATTGACTATGCATACACTTGGTTGCCAGACGGATGTTTTTTACACTTCATCCACTCTATGACATTTATAAGGCTACTATATGTTATCCCTGTGTGTATATATATATATATATATATATATTGTTTCTGCTATCAAATTACCACATCAGTGCAAAACAGTATAGATGTTTTTAAATGATCCCAGTGTGTATATATCCAGCTAAATTCATGGAGAAATCAATAGTATCTATGCTGAGCTAGACATAATGAGCTGCTCTCTTAATACTACAAATGCTTTCTGTCAAAAGCCAAATGTCTGCTCTTGAGGAAGGACTGAAAGAGTTGCTAAATAAGAAAAGGGTTTGATGTTTCATAGCCATTAGCATTTTCTCAGGGGTAATTGGTTTATTTATATCTAATTCACAGCTCACTGCTGCTCGCTATAGTCTATTGGAGAATGTTTTTCCAGTTTGAATTATTTGTATTATTTTATATTATTTATTATTTTACTAACAAATAATATCATTTTATTATTTTCGATTTTTTTACAGTGACTCTGTTTAAAATCCTAGTGAGCAGAGTTTGATTAAATAAGGTTTATAGGAGGCTGCATAATTGCCTTTACATTGTGATCACAATATGTAATATTTGTATGTAATGAGTTGCTGCCCTGTATATATGTATATAGCATCCCTCAGAAAAGTGTATCTAATGTTTCTTCTCTCTCTCTCTCCCTCCCTCTCTAAGATGATGGTGAAGCCCGCTGCAGAGAACTGCACCAGCGCTGTGAGGAGCTGGAGGCTCAGCTGAAGGCTAAAGAGCAGGAAAACACAGAGCTCCTGCGGGACCTGGAGCAGAAGAACGCCATGATCTCTGTGCTGGAGAACACCATCCGTGAGCGAGAGAAGAAGTACCTGGATGAGCTGAAGTTGAAGAGCCATAAGTTGGCTGTGCTGTCTGGAGAGCTAGAGCAGAGAGCCAGCACGATCGCCTACCTCACCTCCCAGCTGCATGCTACCAAAAAGCGGCTTCTTGCCGGAGGTGGGGCAGGTGTTAGCCCCTCTGTTAGCCCTGTTGGCTCTTTCAAACCGACCCCTCCACCCACTCCTGCGCCTACTGGAAATGATAAGGATATCCGCCAACCCGAAACCCCTCGCAGACGTATGCGCAAAAGTCTTTCGCAGCCACTGCACTCCGAATACACAGAGCTGTATCGACTGGGTTCCACAGACGGTCGCAGGGTGGTACTGAGAGATACGTTAGATGGCATGCCAGATCCCACACCATTCCTGCAGCCCAGAGAGTACACAGCCCCTGCAGAGTCGCAACCAGTGGTGCGGGAACGTCCCTCTGTAATCCCACCCATTGTTTCTTCAACCACGCCCCCTACACCACCCAGCCCCGCCCACATCCCAGTGCCCCCGAGTCCCAGGAATAGTCCCGCACGTGAGGGGCCTCATCACCGCTCTCCTGCGCATATAGGCGTAGCGCATCGCATCCACCGCTCGCCCTCATCGGGTGGAGGTGCAGCCCGGGCACATGCGGAGGTGGAGACCCTCGCCGTGGACCAAGTCAAGGGAGAGCAAGTGGTTCGCAAACGCTCAAGCGCAGACAGAACTGTTTAAGACTGTCACATGCACACATATAAACGTCTTAAAACACAGATAAAAGTATATAAACATAGGTGTATTAAGACCAATGCAGTATATGCAGAACTCTCTATGACTGTGAAAACACACATACAGACCTGCTCAAATCATCAACATAACTGACAGAAACACATAAGGAAAGTATGAAACACACCAGTTTCTACACTACACTGGTGTATAAAAAAACAAACACAATCACACAGCACAAAAACTGTTATTAGGAATGTAAGGGAAATATGAATGTGTTTCTATGACAAAGAGGGCGTCCGTTCGGGGCAGTAAGAGCTTCTGTAGAGCTTCTGTATGTACTGCTGCTTTTTATGCAACACTGTAAAAACAATCATTTTAATAACGTTTTAATAACATTTTCGTCTCACTTCAGCTGTGAGCATGCCAAATATTTTCCTTGCCCATCTGACTTACAGCATTTTCTTCTTATCGTTCGGTTCTGTTTGTCTTTTGTGTCCCATTCAGTTTTAGTCCAAATGCTAAATCCCCCACACACACATTTATTGCCAAACTCGCCTGCAGTTTTAATGCGCTCCAATGCATATTCATATCTACTCATATTTATTCATGTGCACCGCAGTGATACTGAAATCTCCTTCAGCTCTCCTCACATATCTACAGGCTAATGTGAAGAGTCTTGATGCTCCATATTAAACACTTACTAAAACAGGAATCAGGAGTATCTCAGTCACTTCCATACATAATAACACTATTCCACATGCTTTTATTCATGAACATAAACAGTATGAACTTGATGTTATTCACTATTTAGGGTTAAAGAAAACTAAACTACAACAAGCTTATATAGGAATAGATGCATAATCCATAATTAGGTTAAAATCTTAGTACTGTTACATTTAAACCATTGCTCCCTTCTCTTTGTTTGGTAGCAAGTTAAGATGCACCTCACGGAGTCTGTCAAGAATATGTCTGGTTCCCATTTCACTCCAAAATGAAAAGAAAAAATCTCATTGCCATTCTGTTCATGTGATTCACACTGTAACATTAGAATGTTGCATAAATTCTTAATACACAAATTTGCATAAACTCATGGAGTATCATGGAGTAATTGTTCTAATAAGGTCTCTGGTGGGCTAGTAATGGAATTTAATGTCTGCCCACACTGTGTGATTCAAATTCTGTCTGTAAACTAAATATCAAAATGGGCATGACTGTTTTTTCGCCTCATGATGAGGCTATCTAACTTACATTTTGTTAACTGGTAGATAGATAAGGGATGGGAAGTTGTCAGATGACCTCATAAAGGGTGACATTATCATAATGTCAAAGACAGTATGTAGTTACCATAACAACCCAAGTATTCAGTTTGTTTACGTTCCACACTTGTGATCACGTCAGTTTTTGCTGCACTATGACTGCTGTCCAAAAAATAATCCTTAATCATCATTACTGCTCATAATTCTTCTGTAACTTATATCACTGACACCAAATGGAAAAGTACAGTCAAATATTGTAGAAAGTATATTTAATTATTTTAGCAGTACAAAAAAACATGCACACTGGTAAACAGATCTAAGGAGGCGGTGTAAGCAGAAGCACTGAAATCTTATTGGCTTAACACTGTGGTTCTCAACCCTTTTGACGTTA
>JAZGTJ010007305.1:11395-23122 GCA_036877575.1 Botia almorhae
CCCCCATTATCCCCAACAATATTTGAAACTTTCCCTTACAATTTATACCCAATTTAATATTCTTGGCATAACTAGAAAGATTGATTTTTAGTTTTTGCTTATTTAATGCTTGTTTTGTCTTACATTTTGAATTATTTTAAGTCATCTTGAGGCCCACTTGGAAGTTTGTTGAGGCCCCCTATTGGGTCTTGGCCTCCTGTTTGATAAACACTGGTTTAACAGGATGAGGTGCTTGTTGGAGAGCTCGGAAGTGAGGTAGACAGTGCTCGAGTTCTTTAACAAGATTTGTTCTTAGTCTGACTCACTATGTCAAGCTTCTAATATGTTAATGTGATTTTATCATAAGCCCTGTTTTATTTTGGACGTTCACCTGCGTAAATAGCAGTAAAACACTGAGAAGGTGAAACAGCTTGAAAGAAACCAATGAAAATATTTGCTTACATATGAAGAAAATACATGTAAAGTTTTGTAAAATCTCTTCAGATAATGAACTACCTATTCAATATATTAAATGATAAAAAATAATCACTGTTCAGTGAAGGAACATCATGAAAAAAATTGACATTCATTAAAACTTCATCTTGCGCTAAGAATATACATACTTCTTACTTAGGCATGTGTTCATAACGCGCTTAGCAAAAAACTTCACATTTAATATAGGCGGTCTAGTTGTTCAAAATGCCTGCCAAACAAATTTAAATATAAATGTCAGTTTAACATGAAACTTAAAGGGCAGCAATCAAACAGGTGCCTCAGTTACAAAATCTGTGTTTACATTTAGGCTACAATTACATTTGGCCCATGTTTTAATATTGCCTTTGTCAAATTCATTTAGATACATTTATTTTTTTAGAGATGGAAACAATTGCCCAGGAATGAAATCACAAGTTCAAAAACCTGTGACAAAGTGCCCCTATGACAGAAAGTGCCCAAGTAACAATGACACCAAGGACCCAAAGACCATCAAACAACTATAAACAGGTCCAGCACTGGCAGCACCCATGTAGTAATCCATATCTGTCTCGTTCCGGAACTCTGCTCCAGCATGATCTAAATACCCAGAACCATGTGCTCCGTGGCTGCGGTGACCATACCCATATCCGTGCCCATATCCGTGTCCATACCCTCCATAGCCGCCATACCCGTACCCATGACCATACCCAGGCTGGGCCATGGAGCTCAGGCCTTGGCCAATCAGCATGCCCCCTAAGGCTCCAGCCGCGGCTGCCCCTGCTACCTTTGATGCACTGGGTCCGGAGGAGCCTCCAGTATGAGAGGGTGGGGCATGGTAAGGATGGCCACCCCTTGATCCCCAGCCTGCCTGTCCTGCATTATGTCCAGGATATCCTCCAGTGTGAACAGGTGGGGCATAGTGTGGATGGCCACCCCCTGCTCCCCAGCTTCCTCTGCTGCTGCCACCACCACCACGCCCGAAGCTTCCACCCCGACGTGACTGGACTGCTGGAAATGTTGTCAGGAGTAACAGGCAAACCATCAAGGAGATTTTATAGTGTGAGGACATGCTGTAGGAACAGAGGTCAGATTGAGAGCATCTGAATTTGTGAATACAGTGTAGAAAAATGTATTGGATGAGATAAACTCATGGGACATAGAATAATATATGAAGGGATATTGATTTACTTCAAGACAGACAAGAAATTAGACTAAAATGTCTATAAGCCATATATTTTTCCCTAATTCAGTTTGTTGTTCTATTTCCTGAGACAAATATCGGGGGAACTGTTTGCTTAAGGCTTTAAAAGATAAATTATCTGAAGAAAGAATATGTAGAATAAGGCCATTTAGATATTTCTAATAGATATGTTAAACACATTTTTGCATGGTGAGTTTAATTAAATCAAGTTGTGTTTTCTCATACTGAACTTATAACTTTATCATACTGATTAAAACTCTTAAATCTAGGCCACCAATCTGTGAGATGGGCAGGCAGCTTTATGAATATACTCTAATCATTTTTGGTTCATTGTATGACTAAAACTGACACGTATTCTCAAGAATATTCTAGTCCTTTCTTAATTTAAACTGTTGTTCTATAAATTCATAAATGCAACACAAAGGAAAACATTGTTCATTAAAATCCACAAGGTGACTATGTCCCTAAAGTAATATCAACATTATCAGAATTTAAGAAAAAGCAAATTAATGTTAATTAATATTATTATGTTAATTATATGATATACAACAATACATCATTGGAAATAAATCAAATGTAAAACAATTAATACAGCATTTTACATTTTTTTTACATTTTACATACAGCATTTTGTAATTTAGATGTAATTTATAATTTAGTATTTCATTTTTTAAAATACAAATTAATTAAAATATTAAATAGTTTTTTAAAAATTCCTATGGGTTAAATAAAGTAAAATATAAACACTAAACAGGAGGATTGACTTACATTAAATTTGGATCTATAAGAGAGGTACAGTATTTCAACGGTTCAGAACAACTCTCCAAGTTTTGTTCTTCTTTCCAGCCTTCAGTGCTTGAATGCAAGAGACTGTATGATTCAGAACACACACATTTACACAGTGGCGTTACCTGGCTGCTCTTCCTCTGATTGGTCAAGCGGAATAAACCTATGCCGTCACTGACATAGGACTAGAACATTGATGTAATCCATCAACAGGATTAAGAAGTCTATGGATTTACCTCGATATAGGCGTTTAGGCCCTGGGGTCACACTGTGGGACGGCCATGTGGTCTCGGTGTTTCTCCATGACCTCAGACATACTGGTTAGGTAACTAATGAGAGGCGCATTCATTCTGTTATTCAGGACTCAAATTAGTCCTGAGATTTATGCAGGGATTTTAAACTGGTGGTACTGTGTTGTGCTTCCAAAAGTAAAGAGATGCTGCCACAAAGACAAATATACAGTGGGAACAAAAAACAATAGGAATTTGCGAAATCAGAAATTTGGAGATTATGGGAAAATGTAAGGATTTAAAATAAATTATGATAAATCTGCATAATTTCTAAATCAGTAATAATAGGACAACACATTTTTGATGTTTTTACTTAAGAATTTTAGGTTGTCAAAACTTTTTACTAACATTTCCATTAAGTTAATAAAAACATTATAAACTTTATTTTGAAAGCTCTAAGAATTTTCAAAACATCCAGTTTTTTAGATGTTGTATTAGTGTTACTTTGTTATAAAACTGTTGTTAAAACTACATATATATATATATAAAAAAAATCCCAAGTTACATGTTGTAATAGTACAGCTACAAACTTGTAACGCCTCCATTTCAGCTCACATACATTTTGAATTGATTATTGAAATTGAATTGTATTAAATTCTATTTATTTGGATGTGATCATTTATATGTAGTCTTTTGATTTGTAGTCAATACCACTTTAAAATCAGATGATAACATTTTATTTAAATATAATTACCATCATTTCTCAGTTTTACAATCAGTAGCTTTATAATATAGACAAAATTCATGCCAGATATCAACACAGAAATCAATAATAGGTGTAAATGAAACTAAATGTAAAAAATTAGCTTCTTTCTTAGCAACTAAAAGCATGCTGTGTCCTTTTAGGTACCAAAATATGTACTTGTCACATTTATACACATTCAAACAGTATTCAGATCCTACATTCCCCATCATCCTTTATGTTCACAGTCAACATGGATTACTTTAATTCATACAAACAAGTCTTTCCTTTCTGGTACAAAACAGGTTTTTAATTACTGTCTAAATGAGACATTGGTCAGCCTGAATCAAGTGTTCTGCAATCAGGTCACACTAGTCAATATGTACATATTTTATATGTCTCATTTATACAATGTTTGGTAAAGCGGCATAACAGGTTGGCTCAGAACGCATATATTCTGAATACATCCAATATATAAAGGGATCAACCAATCACAACTCGGTTTGTGACTGGTTGATCGGTAAAGATTAAACAAAGGTCCTAAAGACACAATGAAATCAGAGTTTTGTGGCTTTTAGTCCATGTCTTATATGCTATATGCTAGTGTACTCCTAAAAGTTTAGCAGACACGTCTGTCTTTAAAAATTGACTGTCTTTAAAAACTGATCCAAAAATATTGATTTTACAGATTTTTGTCCAATCAAATGCCCTTCTAGAATGTAAATGTCCCTCCCCCATTCCCACCTGCAATCATGGTTCGTGGCTGTGATGTAACTAAGCCTATTGGCTATTTAAATCAAGGAATGAGCCCTTTGCTATACTGCGTTCCTTAAGCGATCTCACAGGATCTTTAACTAAATATGTCTACTACAATCACCAGTACTTATCTTTGTGACCTTGTGCTTGTCGTTACAATTTCCATTTCCAGTCTGAACTGAATCTAGAAATTTCCTGGCCTAATGGAATGTGCTTTTACACTGTTGTACCTGTATGTGATCCTCTATAGCACCAAAACATGCAAACAATACAAAGGAAAATACACAAACAAGGTGTACCATTCATCTTCACTGGTCAGCAAATTGTCAACGTAACAAATATCAATTCAATGCAGGTTAGTGGTTTAGATGGAAGGCATCAGAAGATCTGAAGGAGCCCTTTCATTAACACGAAGAGGGTGCGTGTGCTCAGAGAGAGAAAGTTAGGAGACAATGAGTGCTAAAGGGAACATTAGAGGTGGTCTTCACATACAGGTAGAGCCCTCTGGTAAACACTGCAGCTGTTTCTCAATGACACATCGCATGTACTTGTATCTATTCAGAGAAAGAGAGAGAAAGAGAGTGGGGGGTTATTTTTTTAATTGTTAGAGTATTAAGTGAAGCTGATAAAAGCTTGGACAAGCTGTATAAAATGTTTAACCTTTCATCATTGTCGACCCTAGAGTGCAGTTTGAACCCCACAATTGTGGTCCATGATAAATTATCCTTTTTTTATCCTTTTTAGGCTTTTTATGAGTAGACAGATATTAATATTAATTAAGCAAATATTTATATTTTATATGTATTTATATTTAATATAAATATAGCAAATTTTATTTTGGAAACTACATTATGGGTATACGTTACGGTATATTGGACATTTATGTCTTGTCTACTACATGTAAGTATAACATGGACTATGTATTCTGCAAAGATTCAGATGTGTATTTACATATGCATGTATGTACCTATATATATTACTCTTCAAAGAAAAGCTATTATTTATAAAAACATATACCATTTTAACTGATTTCATATAGAATATTTCTGCTGCATTCACAGATTTGACCAGCAGATGTATATATTGTGTAACATTACCTGCTTCTCAGCTTCTGCACCTCCCTGTCCTCCTCTTCCTGCAGTTTAGTGATAAAGCTCTGCAAGACAGGCATCTCAAATTTGATGTATTGCGCCACCTAGTGCAGTGAAGGGCAAATGCAGTAAGACCAAAATCTCCAAAAACGTTGAAGATTATGTTTTAATAACATCACAAATTACAAGAAATATCTGATAACACTCACTTCATAGGGGATCTCCTCCCCCAGGTCCTGCTCCATAAGAAATATCCTGCAGACATGCTCACAAGGTCCCTGAAGTATTCTTACCACTAACGGGTAATCTGTACGCTTCAGCTGAACCCGCTCTGAAACAGAAATACACGATTTTACATTTTCATTGCAGATTACATTCAAATTTCTGAGGAAAATCTGTCTGTGCTAAACTTTACACCATAATGCTAAAATTGTTAACTGATTTTTTAACGGTTTCATCATGTGCCAGACATGAATCATAAGTCAAATAACTTAAAAGATGGAGAAAGTACAGTATTTGATATGAATAATTAAGTAATATTTATGCGTGTGCCATTAAGCTGACTTGTGGTGGTTATGCTCTCTATCCACTGGATGGCGATATAGTACCCAGTCAAGTAATTTATTTAAACAGGATTATAAAAGGATCGAAATGCTGACCCCCGCTGGCGTGAACGAGGTAGAGGGCGAAGTCATCCGGGCTGTTCTCAATCTTAAACTTGTTTAATAAGAGTCGCAGCACCTGTGGTGTGGTCATACAGCTGTTTATCCGGACGTTGGTAACAGAACCATATGCAGGTGTGAACACAGCCGTCTGCATGAGAAGAAGAGATAGAAGAAGAGATCACATGACTGAGATGTAATGTATACTCAAACAATTATATCCACACATAAACAGTATGTTTGTTTTATATCATGGGATCAATTTCCATTTACTTCTATTTATATTATATTTAAGCTTTCTTGTTATATTATATATATAAGTTTTCCTGTAGCTCAGTGGTTATAGAGCATAGTGTTCACAACGCCAATGTCATGGGTTTGAGCCCAGGGATTGCATACACTTAGAAACAATGTATAGTGTAATGCAATGTAAGTCACTTTGAATAAAAGCGTCTGCCAAATGCATAAATGTAAATTTATGCTCAGCTAATAGTATTTTCTATTCCCTAACCCTACCACCCCCACTCCCATCCACAAGGCATCTTCTCAAGTTCCCAACCTTGTGATTGTAAAAGTGACCGTTGATGGAAAATCTGTGTCTTCTGATTCGCCGCTGGTCGCTAGGAGACCGTCTCCTGCCCCGTCTCAGCACACCAGCATCACTTTTGGTTCTTAGAAGCTGAGAGGACACATCACACTCTTCTGGCAGTAAGAGAACACAGAAGATGAGGTGTAATATGAGTACATAGTAAAGAAGACAAATAAGAACTACACACATTGCGGTTTTTAAATATAAGCTGTACCGTCATCTTCTTCTGCATGTTCTTGTGTCGTGCCGTTACTCGAATGGTCCACTGGGGGCGTCACCTCCACCTGGGGCGGAGTCTGTTTCTGACCCTCCTGACTGAAGAGCAAGAGGAACATATAAACGATGCCATAAACATTCACAGTCCAGAGCAGAACACATCAGAATCTGTGTGTATTAGAGGTTTTGCTGTAAACAAGGTGTGCTTAAGGATGCAGCGAATGTATACATTTTGAAACCTTTACAGTAAGTAATGTTTTAAAGACATGGTATGGCATTTGTTGTATTTTTTAAAGAATTTTTAAGCAATTAACCACAAATGCCACATTGTCAACATTCCCAAAAGCCTGACTTTTATCTCAGTCCCCCTAAAAAACTGTATTACTCAGCCCAGCCCCCCTTAACAATCTGTGATTATATGGTTTTTCTTGTTGAGAACAAGAGTTACATCAACATATCTGAGGTCATTTCAGCGTGAATGTTCCTGCTAAAGATGTTAAAGTTCATTACATTCCACATTATCTTTCTTTCAGACACTGGGAATCATGTCATAGGATATCTGAGGCAACAATATTCAGCACAGCATGCCAGCCAGATACAACACTATTACAGATATACATCAACCGCCAAAGAGAAGCAAGTTTCATCTGTGTAATTGTCAAGAAAGATGTAAAAACATCAGCATTTACAAGCAGGAAATGCTCCTCTGAACCAGACTGAAGCTTTTAAATCCATTCCAGTCAGTCTGTTGTGATATGCCAACAACAAACTAAATCTGGATTTGAAAGTGATTCTGGGAACAGGCTGTTAAGATAATGTGATCTTTTCCAGCCCATATCGACACTATTTCTAAACTTTTCATTTCTGTTTACTAAACCCAGTAGGTATTGAAACAACATTTCTGTTAGACTGCTTAGATATGAATGGGTGCCTTTCTTTTGAACTTCAGCATGAGTGTAAAAACAGGCATGAATGTAAATCAAACCATAAAAATGTTATTTATATCACATAAGTCCTAACGGTTTCAACTGCTGGAATGTCAAAAGCATGGCCATCACAAGGATACAGTTTCTATGGCAACAAACAAAGGAAACAAAGGAGGCTTTCAGTGTCTGTACTGCTATAGTATCAAGGTTACTTGAATTTAAAGAACTGGGCTTTGAAAGGAAAGTGCTTTCTACCATAACGATGAGAATCATGTTTATAAACTATGGTTGATAAATTACAGAATTAGTACTTATTAATCAACATTATAGCTCGCTTGCTAAAGGTAAGGAAAATTACTTTTTGCTAAATAAAATAATTTTACCTTATAAAAAGTAAAGTGTCCTTTCTCAATACAGCATCAATATAAATACACTCTATAAAGCATGCATGTAAAGTTAATGGCCTATTAAAAATATACGTGTGTTTATGCCTGTGTGTGTGTTTGATTCATTGTCTGACCTCTGGTTGTCTAGGTTGCAGCCCGAGTGCCAGGAGGTAGAGGAGGGAGGCGGTCTGATTCGCTCATGGTCATCTTGCATCTGAAGCCTAATTGGTCGACGCAAACCCCATGAGATATTGAGAAGCCCTTCTATGATCAACTCCTCCTCTTCCTGTGGGAAAAATATACACAACACACACACATAAATACTCAAACTTAGCATTTAGAGTTTGTTATCTCAAATTAAATAAAAAAAACAATTTGTTTATGTTTGTTTATTGTTAAAGTGACAAAAGGTTCTCAGAAACTTTTTAAGATGCTTAGGTTATTTAAGGTTTACAATTTTACTTTATAAAAACTGTGATAAATGAGAAAGGCAGCAGATTTAAAACAGTATTTTAGCACCTGAGCGAACTGCATTTACAGACACAAAAAAAGATCCACATGATCACCCCCACACCAGCCACACCCCCTCCAGTCACAGACAGTTACTACTCCCCAGAGAACAGTGAATAATTGAGAAAGCACGGAAGGGGTCAAATACTACCCTTCCATAGGAAGGGGTGTGGATGAAGAGGGTTAAAACTCTTTCTTACCTCTCTGTGGCGCAGCTGCATGTTCTTTCCTTCATAGTAGAAATTGTAGGTCTTTAAATAGGAGAGAATGCTGCTCCTGAGAAAGATCAATACTTCATTTAAAAATTGAAAAAAACATATATAATATGTCAAAGGGCGTGTGTCCTAAAATTTATTCGCAGATCATTGGTAGAATTTTATGCGATTAACTGTCCAATTACATTTTTTAAACTGAATTGGCAAGTGGATTAAAACTGCTTTTTAACAAGTGTAACTTAGAAGCTTTACCTTATTTACAAATAAAAAAAAACATTATTTAATCATTATATTTTATTACTTAAATGTAATTTAAATTTTTTAAATTTTATTAAATCAAGCAATGATTAAATCAATAACTGTAAAAATGTAAATATCAATTTGTGAAGTAATTTTTAATTTGACATTTCTGTTGTTAGTTACAAACCAAAATGTTCTGTTTCAGTAAAACACAAGGGAAGAAATTCTGAAGAATGCTGGTGCTGTTGTTTTTTGACAGCACTTTGTGTTCTGTCATTTGTGTTCCATGAAAAAATAAGATGATTCATGTTTGGAATAACATCAGGGTGATTTTTTATTTGATTACAGACTTTTTGAGTGAACTATCCCTTTAAGATGTTCATTCATGTGATTTTACTGCTCAAGCATTTGGTGTAAGATTTATACGCACTTGCTGATGAATTTGTTCTCTCCAAATCGCACTCCATCATTCCTGTCATCCATTTTACTCCAGCCACGACTGCATGGAACGTCTTTTGGGAGACGGAGAGAGAATGTTGAATAAAAATATTCCATTTCTGTTTCTTTACTTAACATCAAAGAATTCACTCTTCTGTATGTAGGTCAAAGCGAGAGGAGAGTTAAGAAAACAGAATGACAACTCGTAAAACAAACAGTTTCATACTTCTCAGTCTATGTATTTTTGATGTCTCTTGATAAGAGGCAGAGACCTGTTCTAATATCAGGCAAACCCACATGCAACCAACATCTACAAGTCGCAGATGAAAGTAAACTATTCACGAGGGTGTGACAAGAATAGACTAGAATCTGAAGGAACCAGACACAAATTCATCAGACAGTCATAGACTTTGGAGAGTTAACAAATATAACACGTTCAAGACTATAACATGTTTTTTCCATCAATTATTTATCCAAGGGAATATAGTAGCATATATTTAGGTACTTAGATAATTGATTGATGTTTTCAATGATTCTCTGGTATATAACATTTAATTCCATAAATTGATATGCCTTATAAATTATTAGGTTTTTAGATGAAGTTTAGCATGTCATGACATTTAACATTACTTCTGACTAATTCAGTGGTCATGTGGTTTTTCTATAAAGAGAACTAAGAAAGAACGTGTGACAGGACACACACACACTGAGTCTGAAGCTTTTTTATGTTAATTATTCAGTGCCAAAACACTGAAAAAGGAAGTTATAAATCACAAAAATATTTTACATATTAGTAATGAAAGACAGAAATGATAAGAGCAGCTTTTAACACAATGGGCTTCAAATCCGTTTTAACAGTAATGCCATGCTAAATTGTTAAACAGTAGCTGACAAATATCCTCATGTTTGGAGGTTCCCCTGGCATATGGCCAACTGTACTACTGAAGACTTCCTTCCTAGCCAGCTGAAGGGATGAGGGACGAGGACAGGTGCAGAACAACAGGGTACTGTTACCCCACTGTTACCACTACTCGCATTAATGACAAACTGCCTTCTAGCAGCTGCCAAACTCTTACCTTTGATATAACAAGCTTTATACCAACGTTTAATGTTTTATGATTTTACTCTGAAAAGACACAGACATTTTTACAACTGTCAGTTAGCATAGCCTTTTTGTTGTTTGTTTTAAACATTCTAGTGACAAAATTCGCCCATTCTGTCATTTCATAACTTTGTAACAGTATTAAAATGCTAACTGTGCTCTTTATTCAAAGAAAATGACAAACAGCTGTTTTTAACGACATCACCATTATAAATGACGTAAAAGTCGTTTGTAAATAATAAATGACGTAACAATCACCTTCCTGCTATAAACTATAAAACTCTACAGATTTTAAAAGCATTGTTTAGGTCTACACATCTATCTAGAAAAGTAATCAGTTCCACAAATATCCCGATATGATTCCAGAACACATTCAGTGATTTCCTGAACTTGATTTTGAGATGTACATTACTGTACCTTCTCTCTGATGGATACGGGGGTGTCGCAGCAGCTAGTCTGGTGATCTCTAATCTAGGGTTGGACGAGCTCTGAATCCTTGCGAGACACAGATTCAAAGTGCTTTGCTCTCCTACACTTGTTCCTCTTTCTGCTTTGTAAAACGGAAACGGACATGAGGTTTTTAATTTTCAGACTTTCCTAATGCTGGTTGCACTGTTGTCATCTCTCTCTCGCTCTCTCTCAAGTTATAGATATCTTCATGCACACACACACACACACACACACACATTCACTCTCATTAATCTTATACAAAAAAGATATATTCATCAACTTAATGACCACTTAGAATCACTCTAGAGGAACTACTTAGGGTATGCAGATATGAGCACATAGCACTCAAGGGTTTACCGTGCAAGTAATCTATTTGACAGACACATGAATGCACACAAACAGCGCGCAGGTGCTGTCCAAGTGAACCCCAGATGGAACCGGTAATGGTCCAATTCTGTCCATGACAAAACTCCTAAACGATTATTGTTTCATAAGAACATTATCCCACAAACAAACAATAGTCTCGCTCTTGCACAAGCATGTACAGACTTATCAACATCACCATCTCTTGGCCCAGTGTGTTCATTTAAGTATGCATAACTCTATGTGTGTGTGTGTGTGTGTGTGTGTGTGTGTGTGTAGCCCCTCCCACATCTTTCTCACATGGCCTGCTGCGCTCAATCATGAGATGATAAAATATTCAATACCAATCGACCCAGAGCAACTTATTCTTA
>JAZGTJ010007306.1:0-23119 GCA_036877575.1 Botia almorhae
GAATGGCACTTTTAGAAAAATTATGTTTTGTATATCTAATTTTTATGTTCCTTTGAATATTACTTTTATACTTATTAATAATTTTATGAATAAAGATTCTGTAGAAAGGAATGATTTAAAGGTAAACACAGCACAACAATATATATTTCATGGTTCTAAAGCATAAAACATTCTAAAGCATCAGGCTTTATGGTTTTAACAAAGATCACCAGCCAGGCTCTCTGGGTTTTCCAAAGTGACCCACTGCCCTGAATAAATCCAAAGAGAACACTGAGATGGTTTAGAATCAATCACTGATTGCTGTAGCATAACCTCGAGGTATGAGGGAACGGAACAAAAACCAGACCTTACAGTATTGTGTCACTCTAGTCACAATACTGAATCAAAACACTGATACAACAGCAAACCACAACATTACTTCTATCATTTACTTCTGTTGCAGCTACGTTTTGAGGTACATCTATGTGGATTCATATTAGGAATGTCAACTTTATAGTTTTACAGGATCCCATTGACATGATCTTGGCAGTTTGCATACAGTGGCAAACTAAATTAATTATTAAAAACGATATGTATACTCAGTGTATTGAAACAAACCAGGATCATATGCACTGTATCATGACCCAAGTATCAAAATAACATACTGAGCTTTGGAGTAATGGACAGGCTTGTCAAGGAATCACTACCAGATACTGAGAAGTTTCTATGGTAAAAGGGAGGAGACTACAATGGCAGGCACAGTCACAGGACACAAAGCACAGGCAGCTGATTGGCTCATTACCCCGTCAGGTGAAAGGTTGGAGATGCAGCAAACAGAAAGTGGGTGCTCCACACCACAAACGAGTGCTGGTGGCTGCCAAAAACAACGAGAGATATAGGAATCACTAAACACAAGCCCACTTAGAAGACACAAAGACAAAAACACAAAGAGAAGTGTATGTACAGACACGCGAGTGACACGTCAATCTAACCATCCATAAAACAGGACTGGGAGAATGTTAGAAAGAAAGACAGAGAATGAGAGAAAGAGAGAAAGACACAGCGGTAGGGAGAGAGATCACAAGGGTATTTATTCATTAAGCAGTTTAGATTTGTGAAGCCTCTAAATTACTGAGATAAATAGATGATGATGATGATTGTTGTGATGGGAAAACCGAATCCCAAGAATTGACTTGATTAACACTTGACATGAAGTTTGCTGATGGGTTTGCGGTTGATTGGCTCGAGATAAACTTACAAAACGAGATAGACAGACGAGATAGACAGACAAAATGACATGCGCACAAACATCATCCACCCTGCAAAGATGGGTTTAATAATCCAACAACCAAACATCACACTAATTTGTAACTTTAACCATCTACTACACTAACCATCACTAAAACATGTCAAACAAAAAGACAGTGAGACCTTATTTAGTGAAAAGAATGACACATATAGAAGAAGACAGTGATGCAGCATGAGTGAGTGAGAGAGAAAGCGAGGAAGCAAAGGAACATTAGTATTGACAGCATTCTTTAATAATTCAGTATTATGAAAGGACACCATTAAACAAGGCAGGAGAACAGCTGGGCTGCCACCACACACACGCGGATGGACACAGACCGCAACATATTCTGCTTTGATTAACCAACATCCTTTTTAACTCTCTTGGACCAGATCCCTGCCTGTTAATTAGGCTTTGAGCGCACACACACACACACACACTCTTCTGCTCTCTTTTCTTCTGATTCTAATCATAACTCTGAATATCAGTTCACTCACCCTGGGCATTCACTCTGAGACAATTACACAGCCATCCAAGGTTGGTCTGATAATGATACATCAACATTAACAGGTGAGGAGAGAGACGACTGGTGTGATATTGTAAAATGTGTTTTTGCAGCTAAATATAACTAGACTGTTCTTCCTGAAAAGATGCTATAGTGAAGGACGACTTTAAATCTAGGCCAAAAAGTTTGTGAGAGCGTATAGCTGCTTCTAGAAAACGAAAGAGTTAAGATTTTGTTGTTAAAACTTGTGCAATGTGAAATCGAGGAGTTTATTAAAATTCCTGTGACCAGTGATCTAATCAATTTTGGATTAAATACATCTTAATCTGTGCCATACTGTCAATCACCACAGAAAATAATGCAAACAATAGAAGTCTAGCAAGCGGTTTAGAGACAGAAGTTATCTTTTAAGGGTAGGACTACTTAAACTATAAAGTTAAGAATTACTGACGTGATTTTCAATTACTGACGTGATTTTCATAAAACAAAGTGACTAATGCACCACTCACACTTTGTCTTCTCAGTGTAGGAGTGTGTGTGTGGCTGGTGTGAGTGTGCATGTAGGCGTGTGTAATCTGTGGGCACAAATGTGTTTTTTTTTTTATTGTTTCAATGCAGATTGAAATTACACAAAAATCCTCGGATTTCCTGCCAGGGTGTGTGTGACTCACAGGACTAGCAGCTCCGTGACACACACCCGAACGCGGATTTATCCCCCGTATAATGGGGACATTTGAGTGTTGATTCAAAAGGAGATGATACAGAGACAGCTGACTTTGATGTGCTCAGATACTGACAGATTAGCATGAAAAAAAGAAATCAAATGAGCAGCAACCCAGGCTGTAAGAGAGACAAATACAGCATGAGCTAGCGTGTCATACTGCGTTTATGTGACAGTTTAATGGACAATATAAAGTGTGTAAATAAGAAAAAAAAACATTTGTGCTATTCTTATAATCATATTTAATATGGTGCGCATACCAAACTTTAAACCTCTCAGGTAAGGCTAGTTCATCAAACTAACAAGAAAATAAGTGCTATTATTTCAGGGCTCTCTGATATATTTCAAACCTAATTCTATTCGGGCTAAACAGTATCATACTGTACAAATATTAAACAAACCATTGACATCACTGCAGCTAGACACTACTCCATGATGTTAACACTGTAACTATAAAACAAGCACCTTACATTTGTTACACCTTGAATTTGTTTGTGCTGAAGTGTGTGTATGTAACATTGAGGAGTGTTCATGCCCATGCTGCTGTACAGACCTTTTGTAATCAAACAATGTTTTATGTTGTTTTTTTATTTGTGAGTTAATGAGGAAAAACAAGCATCACCCAACTCTCTGCCTCTTGTTTGCAGCTAGCATGAAATCAAAGGGTCTGTTATCTAACTGTGGCGGCAAGTCTTTGATTGATTTAAATGCATGGTTATATAATGCTAATTAAGGCTGAACTCATGAGTACTTGCTCTGTACTGACCAAGGACTGCTCTTGAAACATTATAAACACACCCTGCCAGATAATCCATCAGATTCCCTGTGTGTGGACATTCAAATTATCAGTCATTTTTTCATTAAAAGATATGTTACATTTGTAGCTTTCATAAACATGATAAAAGAATCAACAATGGAGTCGGTGGTGTTGTTTTAGTTTTAGTGTTGTTTTAGTGTCATCACGTGACCACTCAGGGAAGTCCAGCTGCTGCAATTATAAATTGTTCAGACCTTAAATTGGGATCAAAGGAACTACATTTCATTTTTATCACACATGAAGGGAAATGAACACGAGCCATCTGCTGCTTAAGATCGGCATCCGTTCTACCATCACAATTCATTGTGTATTCAATTTGTGTGAGGTAGTGACTGTGGGATATAAATAGGGCATTTATAAATGTTATAACCTATAAAAGGAACAGACTGAGAAGATTTTCCCACTGTTACACAGATTCTAAGTAATGTATGAACAAGGACTAAGCAAAACACATAACATCCCAAAATCTCAATAGATTTAATGCTAATTCAACTTCAAAGCTCCTGACACAAACTCAAAACAGTTTTCTGCTGTCTACTGTTTTTCTAACTCTCTCCAAACCAGTTTAAATATTTTAATGTGTGTTTGAAAAAAATGATGTAATTTAAAAAATATATTTCTGTGGTGTGTATTAGTTTTGTAAAAATCTGAAATGTTTTGGTGCTCAGAATACAACCAACTAAATGGATTTGAGAGAAAAAAGACTTTTGCTGCCTGTTTGTAACTAAACCATTTTTAACTAAAACGAGCTACATTGCGTTCACATCCATTTTTTCAACTCCCCCATTCCCTCATCTAAGGTGATCATGAGGTGAAAATTAGATTTCTGATTTTCCTTTTGACACCACATGATTAAACAGATGTGAATAAATGAAGTCAGAGAAGACGACAGAAGCACTGAAAAAAAAGTGATGGTGGAACAAAGACACAAAGTGTGACGAATCGTTGTCGTTCTCGTTCTCGCTCTCCTCTCGCCAGGTTAATGTTGGAGGAGGTGTAGACTCATTACATGATGAATATGATTTTAATATTGTAATGTATAGATGAGGGCCACAGTTCCATTTTTTCCTATGATGCTCAAAGGCAGCATCAGAGGAGTGGGAGTAAAACCAACGTACAAAATCACAAGGAAGAAAACAATAAATCTCTGACTGGCAAGAGGACGAGTTACAGAGCAATGCATTAATACAGCACTGACTTACTCAATAAAATCCCATTAACTATATTATACTCACATGCAGGGTCCAAAATCAACACTCAGGGTTATCAATTGGCAAGTAAATAAAACTAGTTTCCATTGTTTCCATTTGTATTTCCATTTGGCTGGTAACATATTTAGGAACTGTTACATTACATGCAGGGTCCAAAATTAACTGTCCTGCCCGCAAATAAATCATTTTAACCAGCCACAAAATAAAATGTAACCGCCAATGGCAGGTGTGGCAAAATGTAATTTTAGACCCTGCTCACATGTCATATTGGGTGGTGCAGAGGGGCTATTACTAGCTGTTTGTAACAAATATATGCTGAACTGTAACTTGCTCCAGCCTATTATTACACAATTACACAACCCCATAAACAGACCTTAAGCACACAAAAATGACTATACACAAATCTATTCGATTGAAAATGTATCAAAAACGTTTGATACATACAAAAAAATGGATTTTAGGTGAAAAATATTAATACAGTATTCTTTAACAATTTCAGTACATATGAAATTGACATTTAAGGCTAAAAATACTGATACCTGACTAGACATTTGTAATGTGGATTGATTTAAACAGTTGCAAAATAGCTTGATATTAAACTTGTGAGCAATATCCAATGAAAGTCTTATCTACTGCAGTCAAATAAAAGATTCATTCACGTACAGTACTGCAATACTATGTGCACTGAAATGTATAACACTCCTACAGAACAGTGAGAATCTCACAGAACCCTTTTCAAATCTCACCTATACTTTCAGAAAAAAACACTTTCTTTCTTTCTTAAATGTTTATATTTTTATTTCATTTTCACTCTTCTCGTTTTACTCGTCCTTATTTTACAAAGTACACAGAAGCAATGATCGATAAAAACCATCATATATCTGCAAACTATGTTATCGAACAGCTAGTGGCCACCTCCAAACAGATATTTGATTGAGAGTGACGTACAAAACATCTGAAAAACCTGAGATTAACACAGAAGCAGTTCCTCCATCTGCAGAGGAATAGACTTTGACACATCCCTTCCTTTCATGCGAGATCACAAGCTACAGAAGAAAAAGCTGAAGCACACAAGGAATCTGATAGGAAAGGTGAATGTGAGAAGGACGAGCTACTGTCTGTTCTCTCTGACATTTCTGTGGGTTTGATGTTGTCTTCACAGGAGACTAAAGCACATTAGACAAGCACTGGCAGTAAAACAAACACACACTGAATTTCCTGGATGGCATACACACCAAAAAAGGGGGAAACAGATGAGGACCGTGGCTTCAAAAATTTCAGGTTGCACTTTGGGAAGGCGCAGTGTGAAAAGCGCCCATGGTCCTAGCTGCAGATGAGCAGGACCAGCGATCTGCCACCATATGTACTGCCTTTACCTGTTTGAAGTCAAACACATGCAGATGTCACCCTCGCTCCCAAAGCAAAAGTTATCTGGACGTCATTTCTCATACTCCAGAAACACAAGCTCATTGTTTAATTCACAATGTTAATACAATGTTTCTGTTTGTTGCATGAATGTGTCTTTAGGAGTGTGTGTGTTCTGTACTGGTGGACTTGTTTATCTTCACTTTGTCCACTCAATCACTTGCAGTTTTCTTCATGTGCGTTTGAGTGCATGTACACCTCTCTCGCCCTACTGAGCGTGAAATCTTCACTACAGGCAGCAGGTATATTTAGGAAGTGAGGTAACACTTCAGGAGTACACACACATACACAGCTAAATTAACCCTTACACATGAACATTAACCCCAAGTACAGGCACTACATCCAGTGACAACAATAAAATCTGGTGAAGAACCAAATCCAAACTTCACTTCACCGACACACACACAGGTTACAATTCTTAACAACTGGCTACAACATCCTGTTATTCTATATTTTCAGAAAGCCTCAAACACAAACCGCTGAAATAAAAAAATGATTCATGTGTCCAAGAGACATCTCTCCTCCCATTGAGAAATACAGAAACCACAGCTCACCCTGTAATCACACACAAAACACACAGCCAAACAAGTAAAAATAGATGTTGATATTTTTGGGCAAGGTTTAACTGAGATGGGCTATAGCAGGGTCGGAACCCAACACTGGAATCTACAAGACTGAACCTTAAATCTATAGAGACACAATTTTTTTACTGAAGGGGAAATTTACAGGAACTGTATACACATGACACAGTTACGATCAGAATGCCATAAAGCAAGCAGAAAAGACAGATGGCAATAGAAATCACTAACACAACAATAAAGCCAACTGGGGCATTTTCTTAGACCATGTCTGTGACTTTATAACTGAACTTGTAAAACAAAGAAGAATGTTGTAGGCTATGATTAGTAAAAGAAGATCAGCGCCTTGAATAATTTCAGTGTTAACTGTGAAGCAATTTATGGAATTGGTCACACTTTAAACTCTATTAAGATTACAATCTGCAGCATTTACTTGAGGATAGTCCATACCAATATAACCTGCAGTATGATATTATCATATCATGATATGGCAGGCACACGTGATGCACGAATAGCCTTACTTCTTAATATTTTGTTAACGTAACACTTTCATCCCACATCTAATAAACAACTTTTATTAATGCCAGTGGCGATGCTTTACTGGCCTTATGTGCAGCATTCTAGCTTGCATTTATTTACATCAATCGATCGCATTGACGATTTGACGCATGTCTGTGGTCAAAGATAACTTCGTTTTCCCGGAAGCCGATCGCGAAACAGAAGAACAGGCAAAAGCTCTGCCGCTTCTCTATCGTGTCTCATCCAGCATCAATACTGCATCCTCCAGTAGCCCACCGTGCCCCCACCTAACACAACACGCGCTTAAATCCAGGGCGGACGACAAGCCAGGACAAAAGAGATTGCTTTACTGTCTATCTCGGGCCGGTTCGTACTACAGCTCATAAATCCGTCACGCGGATACAGGGAAGATGGAGAAAGCGAGCACATGAATAGAAATGAAACGATGGGCATCAAATCCTGTATCCTCAGTGCACAGAAACACGTTTAACGCAGTAAGTGCATATTTAAGACAACTGAAGGTGCTGTGCGTCTTTAAACTATGAATCAAGCCCCCTAAACGTTCACAATTAGGTTACAGAGAAACGGAGAGAGGAGGCGACACCGACCCCCAAAACAACAACAGCAGCAGCCTTGGCAAATGAGTTAAAGACAAGGAATAAACACGTGCACCCTCAAACACGTTAAAAACACAAATTCGTTTTAATATTTCTTACATGTATGCTGGCGACAGTGGAGAGGACCTGGAGGTTTTAAGGACGGGTACGGGAAATTTCCAGCTAACGGGAGAACCGCTTTTCCATTTCAACGGCATGTTTTTCCAGTCACCACCTCTGAGATACAGCACGAATGAGGATAACCGTAACGAAAGAGTCCATGAAGAGGCGGCTAGCGCGGGTTTCCATTCCCGTCAGCCCGCACCGAGAGCAGGGAGGAGGAAGAGGAGAAACGAGGACGATCGACTGCTATATGAACAGCGCTGTTTGAGAAAGTGCGTCCGAGGCGGCTTTCCTCCAACTTAGACAGCTCGGTTTAAATTTCACGGGTGTGTTGGCGGTTAAGCCTGAGCCGAGACGTGAAAAGCAGGTGTGCCTGAGCCGCGGTGCATCACCCCTGAGAAAGACAGAGGGATGATGATGATGGAGAGGAGGGAGGGGAGGAAAAAATAGGCACAGTCGCGTCCGGTCAGCGCAGAGAAGAGGCATGCGCGGTCGGTGCGCTGGATGTTCAGCAATAGTGCCACCTTGTTCAGATGCAGGCGGACTGCAGAGTGAAAAGACAAACCCCAGGAAAGATTTTAACGAGCCGACAAAGTATGACACGACCGCAGGCACTGTATATACGTGCAATTTACCAAATAAAAAAATCGGTATTGTTCATCAACGCTGAATAATGGTAAAAACAATCTCCACTGATGTCCAGTATATAAGACAAGGCTTTACAAAACATCCCAAGCCAGACGGCGAAATGGTGCACAAACTCCGCCGCAGGGCCCATCACCCACTGCCGTGACAGTACATGTCAAACACACACACACACACACAGATGCCAAAGTAAATGCCATTTTCACTTTAATCGCTCTGTTTGTCACAAAGCTTTGTTCTCTCGCTGCAGAAATAAAGTTGGACACTTCTCATTACATTTCCAGCACCATTCAAGAATATTTACATTTTGTACGTTTAGTACATATATACAGATACATAGTTCACCTGGAAAATTAAATTGCAGAAAGGACAGGTGGTTAGCATATGTAATGACGTTTGGAGACAGCAACATCATCTGTACATTTGTTTATGTTGTCAAACACATGCTACAAACCCTTCCAAGAGGTTCATGGTATACTCACTGTCGACAGTGTGTCTGAATACATGCTAGTCCTGATGCCAAAGGGTTGTAACAGTTTCAGAACCAGTTCACCACATTTACATCCCTATGCAAACTAAGGTTTATGAGAATACCGAGGTCCAAAACCCAGCAGATACCCACAGCAAGCAGTTTAAAATTTCACATTTTCTGCAATGGATCATTTTTTAAGAAAAACTAAAAGATTATCAGAAGCCATCAGCAGGTTAATTCCGTCCTGTGCTTTCATATCATAGGTCAGGTAAGGCAAGTTACAAACACACACACATTTGAAAACAGCCATGCAATGTTTTGTTTATGTGTACCTAATCAGATAGAGAGGTCTAGAACAGGGGTCACCAACCTTTTTGTATCTGAGAGCTACTTCATGGGTACCGAGTTATACAAAGGGCTACCAGTTTGATACACTCTTCTGAAATAACAAATTTTCTYAGTTTGCCTTTAGTTATACATTATTAATAATGATTAATGATACTCATCTATGTGAAGACACTGATCACGTTAATGATTTCTCACAATAATTATTAACAATGACAACAAGGTGGGAAACAGATATCAATATTCAGCACTTTATTTCTATTAATCTCAGTAATTGTTACATTTTCAGATGATCACTTACATAACTGCATTTCATAGGAAAAATGTCCTATTTTCATTAGCCACTGACAAACCCTTTTAACAAATCATGAACTGTTGCACCATGTTTCAAAAAGTTATCCATTATGTTTAAGAAAAATCAACTTACATATTTTTAAATAAATCTTGTCACATTTTGAACTAATGACCAAATCTGCGGTTTAACTGTTTAACTGTAGTGCGCTTCCCGGTCGGTAGTTAGCATGGTAGCTTTTGTGACACGTAGTGAAGTGTCTCTCCACATTGTGCCGCTTTGCCGTGGCCACAGCCACCCCGCAAATGAGACACAAGCAGGTTTCTTTCACAGTCATAAAAAAGAACTCCTCCTCCCATTTGTTGTGAAAGTGATAAGTTTTCTTTTCTTTTTTCTGCCATATTTTTGGGGTAGGAAAAACGGAATTCAGCGCCCATCTTCGCTGCGCTCGCTAGTTTACTCTCCACGAGCCTTGAAGTTGTCACACGCACAATACTGACCTTTGAACTAGAGTAGGTCAGAGTTTACCTAAACTTATCTAAGCTTCATGTATAATAAACATATTTTTAAGAAATTGTCATTTTTAAATCTAAATAAATGCAAGTGTGATTAAAAAAAAATAATAGCAACAGAATAAAATTAAATTTTAGACGCAGCTCACTAGTGAGTTGTGCTATTTTTAGAACAGGCCTGCAGGCGACTCATGTGGTCCTTGGGGGCGACCTGGTGCCCGCGGGCACCGTGTTGGTGACCCCTGGTCTAGACAACAAAACTGTAATGAGATGTTTTATTGAAGTCAACATTTAAAGAAAGAAAAGGTAAAAATATCTGTGCACAATAAAATCACAAACATTTATAAAGTGTGTGTGTACAAATATCATTATTATTATTATTATTTATTAGGCTTTGGTTAATTAAACAGTGTATGGAGAAGATATAAATGACATTTCAAAAGGACAAACTGAGCCTCTAGCTGTAAGCACCCAGAACAGATGCTTCACTGTCTAAATTGATAAACCAGACAGTGAAATTTGTTAACAGAAGCCTTCATTAGAGTGTTGGCATGCTAACAGACACAACAACAAATTAACCATCAAAACAAAAATCAATGTTTTCCTTAACTTCTTTCTAATTTATCTCCAACTTCCTCTCTGGCTACTATAGATTTTCCATTAAGATTTAACAGATAATGACTACCAATTAGCACCTGCAACGAGGGTAAGCCCAACAAGACAGAAAAGGCGTAACAAGACACATTATTTTCTTTAAATATCTTTTTCATGGTTTCTAAGAAACTGGAATCCAAGGTTGTGACCAGAACCCACCAACATCTCAGAATGAACAAAGAAATTCGAATTAACATTTCAAAACACGACACTGCATTTTGTCTGTGTCTGGAGTAGTAAGGTGGGACAACAGTATCCGAGAAAGGCATAAATGTGCATTATAGATGAGAGTCAAAGCCTGAGACGTTGCTAGTGCCAGCCACTCTTAAATGTAGATCTTCAAGAGATCAGAGAGGTGCACGTGAACCAACCTACAGCCAATCAAACTAAATTTATTTCAGTCAAGTAAGCAGCTCATGCGTGCACACACGTGCACAGACAGACAGACGCACAGACAGACAGACTAAGGTGCACATGCATCATATTTTTGCATGTACTTTCTTTCTCTCTCCCCCTCGCTCACGCACACACATACCCCAAAGTAATTGGCTGGCACAAAAACAGCTAAATCCATTATAAGAGCAAATCCTAGTTAATTATATTAGCAAAGCAAATAAACGACCAATAACACAGCCACAAAAGAGCGACTAACAAGACATTTGTTCAAGTAAGCCTGTGTGTGACTTCACAGCATGATATTCACCAGCAGCAAATGATATAGACCTATTTGTGAGCGTCTGAACAGTTGTATGTGTGTAAAAACAAGACAGTTATGGGAAAGAAGAAAAAGAGAGTCCGACATTAGTAAACAACACACACCATCTGTATCTACCTGGAACAGATGGTGCTCCGATGACCTGAACAATCTGACATGACATATTGGTACATCGCCTTTTTCTTCCTCTCTTACTTTTTCACGTGAGAGATCAAATGCTCTTCATCCTATTACATCCTACACGCTCTCTGCCCTCCTTACCCTTTTATCACTCTATTAATACATTTCTAAGAATAGACATGGCTCACCCACACCACACATTTAGCACTTAATTAAGTGGGTGAGGACAGAGGGGTGGGTGTATTTAAGAGAGACATATTCTATAATAAACCTCTCCGTCTCTATCATCAAACCTCACCTATGCCCAGAAGATTGCGTCGGAAATGTGTTGTGTGATAAATGCAAGCACATCCTCGCTGTTGTCTATAAAGCAATCTCCTGTTCTGCAGCACATATCCCACCAAGTCAGTTTAAGTCAAACATGGTAATGACTTTAAGTAACTCACTTATTATTACTCTCTTATCTGATGCAGGAACATGCATTGCAGGCAGTAAAGTTACATGCTCAGAAATAATAGGAAGTATTTACAAAGTTCTTGTCAATTGACTTGAACTAGGAAGGCGAGACGAACCTTTGCCCTGGTTTCCCAGAATCAATCCACGATCTAAGAAAAACACTGCATGCTTTTATAATATTTGATGGAAGGAAACTCTGACCGCATTAAAAGATACAACCAACATCACAGCTGTGATAGTAAAAATGACAAACATGACAAAGTATAATGTTTTCTTCAGATCTGAGCTACACACCTAAAGAAAATAACTCAAGACTTTAGGTAAACATACCTGGTTAAGGCCTTTTTATCTGGGTAATTTTAAAAGAACGAACTTTTAACATTTGAAATTAAAATGTTAAAATAATATCCCTTTGTGTTAAACAGCATGCATGCTTCACCTATTTATTTTCAGATGTTTATTTATATATTCTGCCTCAGCAGAAAATATCAATACAGATTTCCAAATATTCTGTATTCTAGAATAATCAAGCAAGATATTTGTATGAACAAGGAGTCCTACATCAGACAGTACGACCCACACAGAGATCTGATCCCAGTATCACTGACTCAGTCTGGGATTACATGAAGCAGCAGAAAGAACTGAGACAGTTTAAACACAAAAGAGCTATGGCAACATCTTCAAAGATGCCTGGAAGAGTATGACAGTCAAGCTAGACATGAGAAAAGGTTTTCTTTACATGACAATTTTGTTGAGTCCTACCACTATTCTACATTTAGTTACTATGAAATGCAAAATTATGCAAAACATCATACAACAAAGCTCACATTTGAAACAAGCCTTGTCTTTGTGTTAGCAGGAATAAAGGGAAAAGAAAACCCACCAGACAATCAGCATGGTGTGAAAGTTTTGATCTGAGACTGTGTGCCTATGTGATCTAGGAAAGTCTTTTTAGGCAAAGCTTATAAAAAAATCCACAATTAATCCTCATTTGTCATTTTCAAAGCAGTGGGCTGTGTGTGGAGGGTGCTAACTCACTTGATTAAGCACTTAAGGAAGGGTCAAAAACAGAAGACAGGACAGGAAGGGACAAGTAATAGATGAAGGAGGTAAAGAAATAAATGGCAGATGAAAAATACAAATGACAACGGCTAAAGAAGAGAGAAAAAAAGAAAGAAAGAAAGAAAGGAGAGAGAGCAAAGTTCACTGTTTCTCATTTGAATAATTCTCCTTATCATCATAAGTTTAAACAGTAAATCAGGTGGAAAAAACAACCACACACACACTCCAAAACAACAATCTCTGGATATTCATTGTAATCTTTATCCTAACTAGCATCCTGTTCTGAAATGAGACAAAACATTCCTGTTTAAAGCTGAATGTTCTGCAAGGTGGAAAAATAAAGCCTAAATTAGATACTTTGAACATATAATTTATGCAGAATAATATCTAACATCTGAAGAACATACCGTGACGCAACAAGCTAAAAGATCTTAAAAACCGTAGCGGTATGAAATCTATTTCCTCAACTAAACTCATTCACACTGATTTACATGCAGCTTCTATTGCTAAGCAGAAAGTGCAGAAGTTATTTGAGATCAGTGGTAACACTTTCTGACTACAGGAAACTGTTGCTATGGCAACCTCTACAAGTATGCAACAGATGGACAGCATATCAGTATGTTCAAGCGATACAGAGACATCATAACACACAGAAGATATATATACTGTATACACAGTCTTTAAACTAATGCTTATCCAGTGTTTAAACGGAGTAGGGGCTTCGAGAAAATTAGGTTTAATAAAAAAGAATGTTTTTTGTTGTTCTTAGCCAATGGTTCATTGATGATTTAAAATGATCTAACAGAAATGATTAAACAACTAAGCTATCCTAAGAAACACACTCAATCATACACAGATCCCCAAAGTATCTGGACACTTAAGCCACATTTATGACTGTATGTATGTTCTTGCATTAGATCAACTATCTAACTAGATGGTAATATCAATATCTGAACACATCCTAATTTCACGGTGAACACAGATACCAAAATTGTCTTGTGGTTTGTCACTTTTTACAGCTAGACTGGCTAGGACAAAATTTCAGGCTTACACCAATACAGCCTTTTGCTGTATTGCATTGTGTCTGTTTAGGACATGGTGTAAATTCGACAACCAAAAAATGCCCAAATGTTTGTCTTTTGTCAATTTTAACCCATGCCCTTTATTGTTTTATCATTTAAAGCAAACTCTTTGTAATTTAAGCATACATGTGCTACCTTTCTTTAAAATACAGTACGTCTGATTTTATATTTTGCAATATAATAGAATAACATTACATTTTTAAGAGCACCTTGACCGAAATACTTTGTCGCTACTGTACATACATCGCAAAAAGAGCTGTAAGGGAGACCGTTTCTCCCTTTCACAGGTCTCACAAATCACTTCTCAACAGAACACAGAAATAGCCCCACCAATACTGTCCTACACAACAGATGACGGAGTCTAAGTCCAATGATCTACAGGGTCTGAGTCATCACTTCAAAACACAAATCCACATGCCCACACACAGCCTTTAAGTGCCAACTTGGCATGAAGACATACAGAGACCGCTGTGTGTAATATTTCAGCAGGCAGTAGGTCGGCTTAGATTGTTGCTGTGGAATTCCTACTTGCCTTTGTGTATATGTTATTTGAACACAATGGATAAGAATCCATCAACCGTGGAGCTTTTGCTGTGCTCACTGCAGGAGCTGTGATGGAGCGTTGTTGTTTAATTGAGTGTTTAGTGTTTATTGTGAACAGAGCTCATGCTGTAATTCTGCTGTGATTTAGACATTGCAAACAGCAGTAATCAGGCCTGACCGTAGAGCGCAGATAACGCCAATCTCACCCTCGCACCCTCGTCTTTCTGCCTCTCGCACGCTTCTGTCATCTGTGTGTTAAAGCTACTCAGAGACAGGGTACTAAATCATGTCACGTCTAAAGTGTCTATTGTCAAGTATTTATAGTAATTCTCTGAATCGCTGCTTGACAGATAAAGATAAACTTGACAGATGTAACAGTGACTTAAATGGAACTGATTATAGTCAGAAAGCAAGTATAAATCTGAGTACACCTGTGTGGGAATCAACAGAGTTTGCACACGAGCACTCAAAAACAGAGACCACCACGTTTCACGATAGTTATAATAATAACAGAAAAATAACAGTTTATGCTGCAACATCTACAATGGGACATCTTCTCCCACATGCCTAATTATTTGTCATTTGTGTTACTCAACCTAAATAAAACCCGCATAAGGGCAATCTTACAAATGAATGATTTGTCACTAAAGCAGTTTGAGCCGGTAATGGCTCTCTTGTTTTTAAATGCATTTGGTATTTGCTAGTTGCTAGTTTGACGCAATGATTATTGTTTCCGTTTAGCTTAAAAAACAACCCCCAGAATTAAGGGATAACTAGTTCAATGGTAACCATCCAGAAGTAAGAACATTCTGTCCAACTAAAGAAATGGTTTTGTCACCTGTAATACATGTAAAAGTAGCTTTTAAAAACAAATATCAACTATTAAATTGACATTGGCCCCAGAGCTATAAAACAAAACCATGAGAAACATACAACACAAACACAACCTGATCAATTTTCAATCAGTAACTACACACAGCAGCTTTAACAATTTCCTTCACGATAAGCCTGGAAAGGACACTGGAGCATATGTTTGAAAGAGCTCTGAGAACTGAGAAACACTTCACAGCATGTGTGTGCAACATGTTCATGACAGATGCACCATAAGAAGTGTAACTAGACAGGTGGGGAGGGGGGGGTCTCAGCACATGAAGGATGTGTAACGTATGAGTGTCTGTAAAAGTAAGAGATGACATACATTGCACAGTACCTGTCGTGTAGTCCCATGGACATGGTGTCTCTATGCACAGGGTGGTCCATGCCCAGGCACAAAACCCCAGAACACCTGAGAAACAACAGCAGAAGGACAACAACATCTTGAGATATGGAGATACTAATATACCAAAAACTGAAAAAAATTTATTAACAATAAGAATGGCCCAATGGCTAGTGCAGGAGATATTTAATGTTGGTTAATTATGTTAGGTAATGTCCTTATGTTTTTTTATTTCTTTTTAAACATTTGGTTGTTAGGGTGCTAAATGCAAAATTTAATTCAGTATAAAAAAGAGAACACACAAAATGAAGAAGAACTGATATCATTATTTATTTATTTTAAATGTCAGTAGTATAATGGTATTATCATGAATTATTTTGGCCACAATAACAGTGTAGTGAAAATCTGATACAGTGACAGCCCTACTCTCCGTCATCTTTTGAGCAACTGTTGCAAATTGTGCTAATTCAAATTTAAAAGTGATTTAAACTAGGGTATCTTGTAATCTATCTGGCTAATATAAATAAAAAGTTTATGGAATTGACTTTAAACTATTAAAGCATCAAATATTTTTGCATGTATGGCAGACATTTAAAAGAAAATGTGTATTTACAGCTGTCAAGAATTTACATATGTTTACTTAAAGACCCTCTGTAATAAAAACGTTTCTGATGTTGTTTATAACAAGTGGACTGAATTGACCAGGTAGTCCAAACTGGTGTGACTGAATGGAGGTGGAAAATAATTTGCATATTCATGAATCTGCATATATACCACAGAGCAAAAGTGTAGTTACATTCAAGCTATTTTAAGGCATGAAGAAATTATTTTTACAGGAAAAAACGTTTAAAAATATCACTTTAATGATCAAAGCTGAGTTTTAAGGGATAATAGTTCTAACTACAGGGAGAAAACATTAGAAAACATAGCTATTTATTAGGGAAGGATCAGTGAAAATGTCATTAGGCAGAAAACAGCCTAATATCCTTATCAGGCAAGTATTTCTGTTTCTGCTTACGGCAGAGCCCTTGTTATAGGCCCAGGTAATTAAGTGACCCACACTAAAGCGTGCCATCTTTGACAGAATGATTAAGTTGCAACATTTATTGAAAGAGTTCATTGAAACATTTTTTGGAGTTGTTCATTCCCCCACTCTTTCTCTAAGGGACTAAAGCAGGTTTGTTGTCTCTCATTTATTGCCTTTACTACCTCTATCAGTCTCTAAGTATTTGCAGCTGAACAGCATATGGCATTTCTATTAATATTTACCATTGTTTGTCTGCACCCACCCTCCATAAAAAGGGAAAACCTTTAAAATGATCCAATAATATAGATGGTATTGTCATCATCAACAGCTGCTCTGCACAGTCCCCTTATATTACTATCAAGATAAGCTCATCATCACTTTCAGCTGAAGACATCTTTTATTTACCGAGGTAAATAAATAGTAAGTCAGCCAGCCAAACTACGGAAGAGAATTTTGTTACTGTGATTAATCAAACTGTGTATCAGAAAAGATGATGGAATTTGTCACACACCACTTTTTGAGCAAGCATGTGATCTATATTAGTCTGTATATGAGGGCTGTTTAGCTCCAGTTTTATAGGGCCACTGCCCTGCAGTTTAGTTAAAACCTTAAGCACACCTGCTTGTTATTTTCAACAAATTATGACCATCCAGAAACAGGGGTGACCGACTCTTAGCCTTCAAAAAGACCTCTACACTGGATATTTGACCACAAATCACTCCTTCTCAAGAAGTAACCTCAGGATTTTATTTTAGCCAATCCTGATAACAACACCATCTTAGACCAGTATGAATTTCCATGTTGGTCCATTCAGGTTTATGGTAAGTCCTAGTTTTGTGCTGATGTGATGTTGTAGGAAAAACAAGCATTGTGAAACAGCATCTTTCTTCCATCGAAATCTGGTAATAGTTAGAGCTCAGACAACAGAAATATGTGATCCTGATGGATTAAAACCTTTCAGACTAACGAGTAGTTACCCTTTCTATTTCCAGGCAACAGGGCACAGGGGCATAAGGAAGAACATGAAAGCACCGCACCCTGAGCCTTACCACGGAAAGAATTTCAGCACTTCAACAGCTTCTAGAATTTTCCTCATTGCCTTGGCAACTACTGTGTCTTAGCAACAGACAGAGGTCAAAGAAGAACAGAAATAAGCTGTGCTAAACAACCTGAACATTACTAAACTTGATTTTCAGATTCAGTATTTCACCTCGTTGATTTTAAAAGAAACAACAGTTTGTCTCCGTCCCACTTTAATGTGTTTTTAAATTAGCCATTTAGCCTTTAAAAGCTGAAAAACAGAAATGTTACGCTCTCCTGTCATACTGAACGATATAACAAGCATTTAAAATGCAACAACAAATGTAGACAGTCTTACTGTCTTAATAAAAAGGTCAAAATTGTAGAGAATGAAAATCTTCAAAAAAAAAAACACAAGGACCAACTTTCCCTCCCCTAGACCCCATGTAACCACTTCAAATTCAACGTGTCAATACCTGTGCTTTTTAGACACATTTCACACGACTGAACCACTTCCATAACTTGAGCATACAACCTTGAATAGGTTACATAATTATTGAAAGTGAATAAATGCATAATCTTGTAGTGCAATGTAAGAAGAATGTGTGTCACCAAAATGTGATTATTTGGCAGAATGAGGTGAAAAATTAAACACTGTGATGTTGTTAGTCATAAACCAACACATTTCTACACTGTGTGCTAAACCACAGCCCACAACCACAGCCTGGTCTGAGAGAACCTACATGTTTCAGGCATGTAGCCCTACATCATCTTACACAGTTCAGATATCTGCAGTCTGTCTAAAATTATCACCTGCCTTCCAAATGAAACAAAAACTATTTCCTGGGATCCCAAAAAGAGAAGCAGCTTATTACCTCAAATGTAAAAAAAAAGTGAAGAACGATTTGTAAAAGCCTCAGGCTTGATTATGATATTATCTTTTTGAGGAAAACTATAACTAGATATTTAAGCATCATTATTCAGGCAACAACAAAAAAACAGAAGAGCAGAGAGAAATCAGAGAGGAATTTGAATTACAATTAAAAAAAATTTAAAAGAAGTGTCCCGTAAAGAACTGTGAAACTGTAGTTAACTTCAAAGTTCTATTAGTGCACATATGTTTCCTTCTGTTGCAGTACTTCACAGTGTATTCCACAACAGTTGTTTAAAAATACACAGGTGCCTTTAGTCATTTCAAAACATAAGATTCTTTCCAGCTAAAACACAAAGCAATACATGAAACTGCCAGAACAACAAACAACACAGGATGTTTGCTAAAATAAGGTTTTAGTCAGAGGCCCCAGGCAGAGAGGCTGTTTTTTAGCCATCAGTGTTATGTTACTGTTGCCATGGCACACAAGCACATGGTGGCCCTTTCAGCCCCCAGCTGCTTTGAATCACGCTCTTAATAATTGAGCTTATCATTTTTTCACACTCTGACAGCTGGAGTAGATGCCCGCTGAGTATCCGGATGTCCTAAAGTGAGTTTAGAAATTATGAAGTCACAGCGGGGTGTTTATGACAAGAGTCGTCTCTTTGGGATGTCCGTATTTGCTCATTTGGGTTGTCAAATTCTTACACAATTCTCCCAACCAATACAAACTGATGGTAGACACCCATTAACTTGAGTAGACATAACCACTTAAGCCTATGAAGTCCTAAATCATGAACATCTTCTGCAAGACCACAGTGGATTGGCATTTCCATACCACGTTAGCGAGCACTTTTCTTTAAATTTTTAACATATAAACAACAAAATACAAAAAAATTAAACGACTGTTTGGAGGAAAAGGGCAAAACAACAATAAAAATAAAACCCAGTACCCAACTCCCATTCCTACTAAACTTAAATAAGAAATAGATTAACGCGTGTCTTAAAAGAAAAACAAGTATTCAGTTTATAAGCAGTAATTTTTAATCAGGGGCGTTGTGTTTAAAGTTCTTATTGTTAGTTGAGCCACATACTTTGGGGTTGTGGAGGAGACAGTTGGCGATATGTCTATTCATGTTTACGTGGGAAACTGACAAAGTAACCACACACAAAACATGCCATACACCTACTTTGACACAACAGACGCAAAGCTGTGATTGACAAGCCATGCTTCTGGTTTTTACCGGTCTTTGAAAGCGAAGCTCTCTTCTGAGGAAAGGACAAAAACCTGAAGCATGGCTCCCTAATCGAAGCTCTGCTTCTGCTGCCACATTTAGCTTCAGCTCACACCAAGCTACTTTTCGTATTTAATTATATGTACCTTTGCGTATATGATACTGATATGTCAGTTTGCCAAACACTATACCTAACCAGTAAACTTTTAAAAACCATTTTACTTACCACAACCTCTGGAATTTACCCTTGTTTTCTTAAACCCCAAATCCACTCTACTCATGGACCTCACTAAGCCCCTCCTTTCTTGATTTTCATTGGCTGTAGTCTCAAGGGAATATACGGCGTATGCGCTGCTGAATGGTTTTCTTTCGTGTCAATCAATTCTCGACGCTCAAAACTTCCGTTACCGAAAGAAGTTCATAGCGCAAGGATACAAGCAGTGATTGGTTGATTCTTCTGGCGTCTGGATGTGAAGAAGGTTTATTGGACGGTGGTGTATTAAACGTCATTCTGTATGAAGCATTGTTTGGCATTATATTACTGTATTGTTCACTAATATCGTACTACAGTGTGATATCAGTAACGGTTTACAAATAAATATCTATATGTAATAAATATGTAATATTTTACATGTACAAATAATTCGACAACTGTTGTTCAATGTAATCTGAACATTTACTGGGATGAATAACAAATTCATGATCGTGAGTGTTAAGTTTCTTTTCTTTGGTTTATGTTTTCTTATTATAATTTATCAATATGCAAGGACAACGACCATCCTTTAATAAGCCAGTCTGAAAATACCCTTTATTTGATATATGCCTAATAAAATCAGTAGAAAAAATTGTATGAACTTTTGGTACATCTTTAGAATAGAATTTTGTGTTTTTAATATTTTTGTTGTTTATATAGCACTGTTCACACCTTGGCCATCTTCCACTCCCCAAAATATTTGGTTCTGTGCAAATGCAATGGGCTCGAAATGTATTCCATAACTTGGAACTTTGAAAATGTTTTTTATAAATTGAATTTGTTCCAATAGTGCAAACACTTGTACAGTAATATATGGTTACAATAGGTACCGAATGACCCAAGCCTATACTGCACTCTCCAGTGGATGAAAAGAATAACAAAACAGCATTAGTAAATTGGCAGTGTGGCTGAGAGGGACAACAGGGTGATTATGAATTCCGAGAATCCACCCACAGACCTATCTATCTGTCCGTTTGTCTTTCTTAACACATCGATTCACGCAAGTTCCACGCGTTCCTAAACAATTTCCAAAACACTGCACAAAACTGAACACGGGTTAGCCGTCTAATGGTGTTGACAAACCACGCGAGATTTTCCTACGAGACTGTGGCGGAGGCGAGTTTCTGTCGCTGTTTCTCTTCCTCTCTCGGTTTGTTTTCGATCATAAATCCCGGTAGGGGATGTTACCGATATGATAGGATCGCTGACAGTCCGCACGGAGGACTTCAAGGGGGCCTTCACCTTGCATTAGCCGTAGATACAATACACCTCAACCAGCAACTTCGCTTTATACGAATAATCAATTCTACCGTTGAGATCTTGTAATCTAGGCCGTGTGTCTGGCTGCGTTGGTGTGATTCAGGTGAGCGGATCGGCCTCTCCCACCTCATGCCATAGACACGGCACGCGTAAATCCAACTACGTGTCAGAAATTTAGTTTCTCTCCTGCTTGTTCATAAGGGGTCGGGGCTATTCCTCGTTTGGTAAAACAGGAGCAGTGGCGGCGGCCTTTGTATGCAACCCGGTCTCAATGGCGTCTGACACCAGCGACACTGAGGAGTTTTACGATGCGGCGGAGGAGGTCAACTTCACTCCCTCACCTCACGCGTGAGTCTATCAGTATAAATCTTATTGTACCTTGTGGTGTCTATTATCTGTTTGGTGAATGAAGCGGCACCTGTCAAAGCTGTCAACAGTTGCCCCGAATATTTAGTTATAGTTACACGGCTGCAGAGTCATGGACAGTTTATTATGCGGATATATAAAATCATATGACTTTTACACAAGCTTGAATAGCTCGTGCCGAAAACGTAGTGAGCTGCCAACCTTCTGAGTTCGTGTACACCCAGTTTTGGGACGGCCGCAAAAGAAACATAGCATTGAGAGATGATGTGGCTGGGCTGTGTTGTTTTAGAATTTGTGTTGGTGTTGTCACTTGGAATATTTTTTACATGCTTTTAAACGCTTAAATGAAATCTGTGGCTGTTCTATACATCTGTAAAATATAAATACGTATTTACATAATAATGCAGAACATGCATATTAGGAATGCCTTTAGTTGACAGGGTTTCACAGTAACTTCCACCATGTTCCCGACCAAATATGCAATTTTGTGATCTTACTGGGTCTTTTACACTTTACATTTTAAGTCATGTCTTTAAGACTGATGCTGGTTCAACAGGCAGTGTTTGAGTCACAAACATGACAGCTATTGTCAGAAAACAGCGCTCAGATGACCAAGAAACAGTGACTCTGAATGTTAACTTTGATCAAAGAACAATGTGAAGATTGAGGTTCAGAACAGAATTGATCTCTTGTGTGAGGACATGTTATATAATGTTAAACATTAAAGGAAAAATCCATCAGATCTCATCGCAGCATGACGGAGTCAAAGGTGTGTCAAAACACGTGACAACATATGTATTTGTAAATCTATTTCTTGTTTGGCATTGGAGATCTTGATTGACATGTCTTAAATGAAAAAGTGATGGCTGAAGACGATTTTGATATGTATACAGTGCCTTGCAAAAGTATTCATACCCCTTGAACTTTTCCACATTTTGTCACATTACAACCACAAACTTAAATGTTTTTTATTGAGATTTTATGTGATAGACCAACACAAAGTAGCACACAATTGTGAAGTGTAACGAAAATGATACATGGTTTTCAAAATTTTAAGCAAATAAAAACCTGAAAAGTGTGGTGTGCATTTGTATTAAGCCCCCTGTGTCAATACTTTGTAGAGCCACCTTTCACTGCAATTACAGCTGCAAGTCTTTTGGGGTATGTATCTACCAGCTTTGCACATCTAGAGACTGACATTTTTGCCCATT
>JAZGTJ010007307.1:0-23119 GCA_036877575.1 Botia almorhae
TCTTTGGTTGGAGTGAGTTTCGTTTTGATTGTTGTTTAATGATCTTTAACTTGCCAGCCTTACAAATCAAGAACTAGGGCTGGGCAATATACGTTATCTTAACATTTTTGTACCAACAAGGAAGGACTGCAAAAGTACTTTAATGACACATGCTTATTGCCAGCAAAATTATTGCCCAGCCCTACATAAAACTACAAAAGCTCACATTTTGATTAAATAATATATATTAGTATTATTGCATGAAGCTAATTTTTCTTTTCCTCTCCATATTTCTTCTTTATTTAATCATTTTTATTTTTCCATTATTTGCTTGAGTTGCTTGTTACTGCAAAGTAACAGTTCAGCACCATTTTTTCAGTAATACATTAAACAAAGAGAGACAAAACCAGCAACAGTCTCTGGGATTTTTAGAGGCATAGTTAAGTATGGATTTATTTTCTTCTCAGTGATTGGCTGTGTAAATCAATGGGCATGGGAGTTAATTTGCTACTGTTAATTAATGTTAGCAGGTTACTCTGAGCAGTTTGACTTCAGTGCAAAATGAAAGAGAATTTTAAACACCAGTTTACATTATATCTGGGATCTGTGTGTAACTCCGGTCTAGTAGCCATGCAGTGGTTGGGAACAACCTAACATGCTTCGTAAAAACACATGTTCCAGCACCCAGAGCCTCTGTGTGTGTTGTCAAGCACACAGACATGGTCTTGAGGTCTGATGCGGCTTTAGCTGTAGGTGCATGTCAAGCATCATTTAATGTGTTGTGTGACCATACACACTGCCTTAGCTGCACATCCACTGACAAACTTATTCATCATATTAGACACTCCCCTCTTACAGAATAGCCAGCCAATCAGACGCACTCTCCAGCAAACCCATCATCATCCCTCTCTCTGGTCATATGCTGCCGTCAGTGTTCCACTAACTTGTCACGCAGCACTTTGTCAGTTTGCAGAGCTTTATTCTCTCTCTCTCTCTCTTTTCCACTTTTTATCTGTCCTTCTGAAAGGTTGAGAATTAAGAACCGGTTCTTACTCTGAACAGGTTTTATTTTTGAACCGCTACTAGAAGTAATTACTTGTTGACTTGTTGTTCGTATACCAACATTTAAAGAGTCAGATTATTGTTGCAATAATTAAAAATAAATGTTGGCATAAACTGTATTGTTTTAGTTTAATGCGGTATATGGTATATAGTTGTATATAGGATTGATTATTTACTGTATGAAGAGAATCATTAAGTGGAATCAGAAGAGTCAAACTCCTTAAGATTTCCATAACTCTGCCCTGCATCTTTTCTCCTCCTTTTCCTCTGTCTTTCTCCTGTATGTTCTGGCTCTTTCACTGCATTTTCTAACTGTGATGAATCCCTCCACTTTACCTCTTCATTCATCTCTGACCCGTCTCATATAGTTTGATTCTCTGTTGGAGAAATATCATTATGTTCTCTGTGGCTCTGTTAAAGCTCTTGTATGTTTAGCAGTGATGTTTTCCCTGTTCATTCCAGGCCTGTGGAGATCCCAAAGCAAAGCCCTCATATCTGATCGACAAAAACCTGGAGTCAGCCGTGAAATTCATCGTCAGAAAATTCCCAGCCATCGAGACACGCAACAACAACGTGAGTTTCATATTACAGTCAAACTGTAACAAACCTGCTGATGATGATGTCATGAGGTTGATTCTTCTAGAATGTTTTCAACATTTGAACATAGGACGTCTTATGTCATTATAATTTTAACCTGTTTAATTTATTAAGGGTGCTGTAAGCAATTACTTTATACCATTCATAAAACATCCTAACTAAAGACAGTTTACTTTATGGTTGCCAACCCACATTTATGCTTTTGGTACACACTTTTATTACACCACTTTGAGATGCGTTATATTATTTTGTGGGTGATCCCTGAGAATCAAACCCATGAACACATTGGTTAAGCCAGTCGAGTGATCTCTGCCTGTGAATCATTTTGCATTGGAGTGTGGGGCTTTAGATGAGAGGGGACGTGGCTGCAGTCAAGTTAAATGAGCAAAACTACATGAAACGCTTACAGCACCTTTGATCAGTGCCTAGATCAACCTGATTGGATTAGATGTTTGTCCAGGGAATTAGTAAGTGTTCCTTTGCAAAATACTACGTTTTATCCTTTCTGGGGTGCATTAGTGCAACAGACAATTTTGATCACTATGGTTATCAAGAATATCACCCCAGTATCTCAGTGAAAAGTGTCACACATGACATCAAGTCTTTACCCAATCAGACCTCCTGATGCTGCAGTATTATGTGCAGTGTAATAGTGGCTAACAGTTTAAAGGTACACTGTAATACAACTCTTCTTCTTTAAATCTGGTGCGGTGACCCAGATCAGATTAGCTGATGTGCACTAGTTTCAGTGCTGCTGGGAAAATAAGGATGCTGGAAGCAGAGTTAAAGAAGAAGTGCCACTAGAGGTCGCATTGATTATTATAAGTTTGTTTTGAATATGTCATGTAAACTTCAGAACTCAGGGTCCATATACTCTGACTGTTTATCTGTGCTGTATGACTGTATTAGCAAACAGGTTTCAGGTGGAGTTGGGGACTGTGCTGGTGTGACAATTGCTTTAGTTGTGAATTCTTCATGTTCTGTTTTGTGTTTCAGCAGTTTCAGTCTTCTATCTCATTACCAGTACCACAGTTCTTGCCGTTAAACTTTGTTGTCATTGCCACAACTCTGAGCATCTCTGCAGCATGTTTTCATGCTGCTCATGGGTTACCATGACGCCCATTCCTCGACCATCAGGTTTTAGTTTCGACATCATCATTTCCATCGTAAAAACACAATGTTCTAGCACTCAGCCCACTTTTTATTTTGAATAGAATCTGAAGAATGTGTTGTAGAATTTGAAGTGGTGATCCATGAGATGGGCTTCCCCGTATCTCGTATCTTTCCTTAAAATAAACGTGTTTGTTTGTAGTGGAACATCTTCAGTGTCATGCAGCCCAGAATGTGATTTGAGTTATTCATGACAAATGAACACCTTTCTTTCCACATGTGCTGTGAAATATAACTTTGAGATGCTGTTCATGTGTCGAGTGTGTGTCCTGTGTTCATGTGTTCTTTTGGTTCATCTGTAATAATCAGCCACCTGTGGTGTTGTTGTTTTTTACAGTGTTACAGTATATTTCAGATGCTTTTGTTTTCTGCTTTTTGTTCAGGATGTTTAACCGCTTCTCGCAATGATGTGAAGCTGTCTTGTCACGTTTAACTGTATTTGAGTTGCTTTTAGTGTTGTTTTATATTTCCTTTTTTTGTTTCTTTGCATTTTTGCATGCTTAACATGGCTATTTTCTGGATTATTCTTTTGGTAAGTTTGGACTCCATTTGGAGTCCCATTTGCTTTATTATTTAGTTCCTGCTGCTGTATATGTAGTTTAACATTTCAGTTGTACTCACATATACATGTGTCAGTATTTCAGTAACCTACTTGGACTAAAGGAATGTCAGATTTAACCTTTATTAATATTCACAATTTGTGAACTGTAATCATTTGGTGACGTTTGATCTGATCGGGTCATGCTCTGAGATTCCTTTGTGTCTCTTACTGCATGAGTACATGCTTTCTTCAGTAGATTTATCCAGTAGTTTAGGAGGTTGAGTCTGTTGTTAACAGTATCATATAGTTTTGACCCAACACATTTTACTTTGAAAAGAGCAGAGATGGAGATGAGGAAACATTTTAAACTACGTAGTGACTATGTCTAATCTCACGTGTCCTGTTCTATCCAGTCATCACTGTTTCATCTCCCTCTGCTGTTTTTAAAATCATCTTTACTTCATATATATCTGCAGCATTAAATATCAGACTCATTTTACACTCAACCTCTTGACCTAGTGGATTTACATCACTTACTAGGACAGGAAGTGAATGTATGCAGGGTAAACGGTTGCAGGGTGGGAATGAGGGTGTTCTTTGAAGGGCGTTGTGTCTTCTCCGTTCCTCTGATATTGGGCTTAATGGGTGTCTGCAGTGACTCTTTAAACCCAACAGTTCTAACCTGGGTTTCTGGAAAATTCTAATAGATACTAAGAGGATTCCGTCGCTAACTTGATTCTAGAGCATATCTGCACTACCCTTCACTCTAGAAAAAAAAAGTTTGACCTCCTTTGAAAGTATGTTATCCAAACAGAGATGTGAATTTCTAAAATAATACGACCAGAACAGTCATGGTACTGTTTTCATGTAGAATCTTCCCAGGTGCAGCAGTAATGCATTTTTGCTCTAGAGTCACACATACCATGAAGGCAAGTGAATGAGGTGTGTGCGTGTGAGGACTTGATGCAGGGTTCATTCAGGTCTGTGAATCTCGCTCAGTGACAGGGCTCAATACAACCTTTTTTACTGGCCAAACCACTAATATTATACATTTTAACTGTTAATATGATATTATTGTATAATGTACGTGTAACAGCTATACATACACTTTTGCTGGAAAAGCAAATGATTCAAAGCATTCCCACAAATCCATTTGTTTTTGAAATGCACCATGAAGTACAACAAACACACAATGTGGTGTAGATGCTTAACACAGCTGATTCTGCCAGCTGGCCCAAAACTCCGGTCCTTATAGTTGAGCCCTGCTGAGAGCATGTTTATTTCTGAATCTAAATGTTTGTGTAATAATTGCTGCAAAATGTCATTTTGTTTAAGACTACTGTTTAAAACTTCAGATTCAGAACTTATTTACATGCCTGTTGCTAAAGGAATTAGAATACATTTAAAGGCAACAGTACATTTAGACTGTTTTAGTTTAATTTAGTCTCAGACTTAAATGATCTTGTGTGAACCCTGCTGAGAATCATCATGTGACCTTGTTTGTTTAATTAAGTCTGAAGTGTGTTTAATTGATGTCTTTTCATTACAGCAACAGCTCGCACAACTACAAAAAGAAAAGTCTGAAATACTGAAGAATTTAGCTCTGTATTACTTTACCTTTGTGGATGTTATGGAGTTTAAGGTATGAATGTAGCCCTGCTGTATGTGCTTTATTCATGATGTGTGTTCATAAAACCCAACATATTATCCTGCATGAACTCACATTGATTAGAATGCGGAAATAATTTGCATATTTTTTTTATAGTATTCATTAAAATGGACTGAAAGATAAACTGAGTCATTAAGAATGGTCTGTTTCCTTTCTCCAGGATCATGTTTGTGAACTGCTGAACACTATTGACGCTTGTCAAGTTTTCTTTGACATTGTAAGTTTAATTTTTGGTAAATGGAGCATTGCTTTGAAATCGTGGTATATTTGTATCGCAGGTATATAAAAGTGTTATTTTTGTACAGACTGTAAACTTTGACCTCACGAGGAACTACCTGGACCTGGTGGTGACGTACACTACACTGATGATGCTGCTTTCCCGAATCGAGGAGCGCAAAGCTATAATCGGCCTTTATAACTATGCGCATGAAATGACACACGGTTCGAGGTAATACAGAGATTTGAAACAGGGCAGTCTCTGACTGTATCTGTCACATTAGACCAGTGGATCTTAACTGAGGCACCTTCCACTCACTGCAATATTTACCCCCCAAAAAATACTAGAGCTTGTCATAGTTATAAAAAAAACATAACCCAAGACATTAGCTTATTGTAATGCTTGTTTTGAGATTTTAAATAATTAGTTTTTCTAATTATTAATCAATAATAGTTTATAATAATAACTAAACTTGTTTTTCTAATAAGTAATTTCTAATGATTAATGAATAGTGGACAGCAGTGTATATGTGAACAATAGGAGCTGTGGTGTGATTTTTTGGTCATATTTGTGTGGCCAGTGATCGAGAGTACCCCAGGCTTGGACAGATGATCGTGGACTATGAGAACCCCCTGAAGAAGATGATGGAGGAGTTTGTCCCTCACGGAAAAGTAAAATCTGCATGCTGCAATACGATCGGATTCACACTGCTTGTGTTGCGATGTGGTTTAATCTGAATTGTCTCCTATGTTTTCTATGTTTGTCTGTGCACACCAGTCGCTGTCAGATGCGCTGGTCTCTCTGCAGATGGTGTACCCGCGTCGGAATCTGTCTGCAGATCAGTGGAGGAACGCTCAGCTGCTCAGTCTGATCAGTGCTCCCAGTACTATGCTCAACCCGGCCCAGTCCGACACGGTCAGAACCAGTTCTTAACTGTTCTTTAAGCCCTCCCTTCTGTTTACTGTAATTCTGATTTGTTATCTTGTAGTCTATATTATTAAACTCATAATGGCTGTATATCCACCACTCCAAAGATGTTAAAACTCATGTCCACACATCTCCACTGACCTGCAGAGATGTAATACAGTGATGTTACTCGTCAAATGTCAGTGTAATATGTGTGTGTTTTAGATGCCCTGTGAATACCTGTCCCTGGACACCATGGAAAAATGGATCGTCTGTAAGTGTGTTTTTTAAAGAAAATGTGTAGAGGTTTGTGAATGAATGTTATGTGGAAAACTTTATACAGACACAGATTCAATGTGAGTCTGGTTTGTAGAACCTGCATTCAGTGTCTCTTTCTGGTGCAGTTGGGTTCATCTTGTGTCACGCGGCACTGAACAGTGACGCCGCGGCCCTCAGCCTGTGGAAACTGGCCCTTCAGAGCAGCTCCTGTCTCTGTCTCTTCAGGGACGAGGTCTTTCATATCCACAAAGCTGCTGAGGATCTGTTTGTAAACATACGCGGGTCAGAAAATTATACACCTCTTTACACTTTCTATAATTCTTAATTGTCACATTGTTCTATCATAAATATGCACATTTTTGTGATTCACACATACATTTTTCACATATGTAGCATTTGATATTTTGTGTGTATTACAGTGTTACATATTTTGTTTGTCTTAATTGTGATCGTTCAATATTTTACAGCTACAACAAACGTGTCAATGACATTCGTGAATGCAAGGAATCTGCGCTATCACATGCGTAAGTGACCTCCGTTTCAGAAGATGTCAAACTGAAGCAGTCGTCACTCTCTGTATTTATTTATCAGTATATTTTTTTCATCCAGGGGCTCCATGCACCGAGAGCGGCGCAAGTTTCTGAGATCTGCCCTGAAAGAGCTCGCCACAGTGCTGGCCGACCAGCCTGGATTACTGGGTCCCAAAGCCCTCTTTGTGTTCATGGCTCTCTCCTTTGCCCGCGACGAGATCATCTGGCTGCTGAGACACGCCGACAACATCCAGAAGAAAAGCACAGATGACTTCATTGACAAGTACATCTAAATCTCTCTCATTTAGAGATCGTATTTGTAGAGTCGCAGATCCTGGGTCACATGACCTACGTGAAGTGAAAGAAAACCTCTGTGATCTTCACTTCATGCGCTTGTGTTCTCAGGCACATCGCAGAACTGATCTTCTACATGGAGGAGTTGAGGGCACATGTGAGGAAGTACGGGCCTGTGATGCAGAGGTATTATGTGCAGTACCTCTCCGGCTTCGACGCTGTTGTGCTCAATGAGCTAGTGCAGGTGAGACTGTCCACACTGTTGCTCCACAATCCCTTCCTCGTCTGAGGAGCTGTTGTTATGTGTAGCTCTCTCATGACACCAGGATCAGTCCTGTCTGTTTGGGTGGTTCTGTCATGAGCATTAGTCACGTTATGAATCATTCACAGTATGAATCTTTTTCCTGTTTCCTTTGCAAAGCACGTTTGTTTTTAAATCAAATTAAAATCATTCTGTCCCGTTCATGTTGTATTGAAGTGTTATTAAGTGCAATAAATTGTGTGTAGCTTGACCTGGTTTTAAAATTGATTCCTACAAATGAACACAACAAAAAATAAATAAACAAAGGAGACTTGTATTTTAAAAGTGTAATTTTTTAAAACAATGTGATGATGCAGTTAGATAGAAAGTTCATTACTTTACAAAAGGACAAACATATGTTTTTAACTTCATATGATTCTGTTTGGAAGAGCAGTGACATGAAAGAACTTCACCACTAGATGGAGAGCTAGTGTTGTTATTGAGCTCTGAGAGTCTTCAGTCAGGACCGACACTTATTGTCACAGTTATATCATGTCATCTTTCTCTTTCATAGAACCTGTCTGTCTGCCCAGAGGATGAGTCCATTATCATGTCTTCCTTTGTGAACACCATGACCTCTCTGAGTGTCAAACAAGGTAGTTACCTCAGCTCTTCTGCTTAAGAAGCTTGTGTAATCTTCTGTTTGGCCTGTGTGGTCACAATAACCAACTGTGTGCATTTGTGTTGCAGTTGAAGATGGCGAGGTGTTTGATTTCAGAGGGATGAGACTGGACTGGTTTAGACTTCAGGTAAGATGATCTTTCTCCTGTGGATGGGCTGGTCCAGTACATGGTGTATGGTTCTTCTGATTTAAATTAGATGTAATTAACAGCTCTTATCTCTCCTGTCCTCTCGCTAATTAGCAGCTGCTGTTTAACAAAGTCAATTAATCTCTCCCAGTGTAAGATGCAGCGAAAACGAATCTGGAATGAATCTTCTCGCTGGTGTTTGTGTTCTAAAAATGTGATTTTCCTTTACATATATATGACTAAAGGCAACATGTTTCTATGGAAAAAGACTGGATATGGAATTTTTGGAACGTTTGAAAATTATTTAGAAATGAACCACAATACATGCGTTTTTGTCTATATTATTTAAGAAGATTTCAGCCTTTATCCCGGCTCCTCAGTGGGTGTATGGAAATGGAAGCAAAGTTGTTTGTGTTTTCATGTGTGTGAACCCTAAATGTCCATCAGTCTTTGGGATGGTTCAAAATGCACCACCATTGACTTCCTGTTTGTTTGCCCCCCTGATCCCAGAGCAGAGAAGCCTTTTAAACTTTTCTCAAAGGACTGTTTTGTGTTGAGTACAAGATAAGCTCTATAAACTGCTATTGTGGCTTGTTGCTGTCAGGAGTTTTTGTTGTCAGATCTGGGATGTCCACCTGTCTGCTTCAGTGTAGCACACTTTCTTCCTGTGTAATGGACCTGTTGTTGAGATGGGGTTTGCCAGTATATAACAGCTAACAGCTCGCTCAGTACATGTCTGTTCTTTATTTGGCCTTAAGCTTTTTGTTTTCCAAGGTGCAGTCCTATTTATTAATCTAAATGATTAAACTACCAGCAGCCGTCTGCAAATATGTCTCTAAAATAAGCCCGTTTTCAATACTTCTACAGTGGACTTCAGTGCTGTTTGATCTGTTTTTTGTTGATCCCCAGATTCCATAACCACCTGCTGTATGTCATGTGATGTCATCCTGGCATACCGTTCTTTTCGGGTGATGAAAGCCAGCACAGGGCGTGTGCAGTTCACTTTGGTTGTGTTTTCTCACACTTGTTTTATGTTCAAAATCTTCAAGAGCCGAACATACTGGCTGGCACAACTGCTTTACTGGTCTTACTTTAAAAACATTTCTTTAACACCAAAGAGAATCTGTTTTGTGTACTGCATTCCTTTGATCATGTTTGCTACAGAGGAAACTGTGTGGTTGAACATTTTCTGGTTCAACAGTATCAAGTTGACAAAAGTATTTTCCAGAAAGCCTCCTCAGAAATGAATGATATGGTTAAACATCAAACCACACTTTTCTTCAGTCTCTGCAGCGGTCCAGTTTCCAGTCTCGATTCGTTGCTCTTCATTTGCTTGAGGGTTTGGTTGTGGAAAACAAGCTTGCCAAGCTTGGCTTTAAAAAATCATGAAAAGTTGTCCGAATAATTAATTGACTTTAGTGTAATCCACAAATGATGCCGAAGGTGGGTTTTTTTTCTGTTTTTTAGGCGTACACCAGCGTGTCCAAGGCCTCGCTCGGGCTGGCAGATCACAAGGAACTGGGCAAGATGATGAACACCATCATCTTCCACACCAAGATGGTGGACTCTCTGGTGGAGATGCTTGTAGAGACTTCAGACCTTTCCATTTTCTGGTATGACCTCACATCAGTGTTGCTTTGGATAAAAGCATCTGTCAAACATATTCATATAAAAACATGTGAATGGGTTTTTACGTGTATAGGGCAAAGTCAAACACAAAAGAAAGCAAATGTTTTAGTTTGGGCTACCCTGCCACTCTTAAATGCATCATATTAAAATCAGACCGCAAGCTCACAACTGGAGAAAATAAGAGATTGAGCAGCAGGTTCAATGGTGGTACAAGAAAACTGCTTAACACCGACCCTCAGAAAAGCTCCACAGTTGACAGGAGGCATATATGTTCTCAGGGTGCCTTAGCAACTGTCTGTTGTGGCTCTTGTTTTTCGACATGCTGGGTGGAGGGCGGACGGGTTTGAACTGATTAGATATGACTGTAGCAGACACTCATTTCCCTCTTTCTGCCTCTGATAGCTTTTACAGCCGCGCCTTTGAAAAGATGTTCCAGCAGTGTCTTGAGCTGCCGTCCCAGTCGCGATACTCAATCTCCTTCCCTCTGCTCTGTACCCACTTCATGAGCTGCACTCATGAACTCTGCCCTGAAGAGGTGAGTCGCACTGACCTGGAATCAGTCCAACAGGCCCTGAGAGGAGCAACATGTCAGGTAGCCTGATTCGTGGACCATTTTGTAGAAACAGTCATCTTTGCCATTTTTCTGCCATTTGTAACAGCGTGTTCATAAATGGAATGAATTTGTAACCAATTAATTGATATGGTTCCAGTTTGCTTACTTTGTCCTAGGGCTGCACAATATATAGAAATGATCCAAATATTGCAAATATGCATATCGCAGTATGTATATGCAATGGTTTGTAATAACTGCACTCATAGCAAACAAAAGAATACACCAGTCAGCCTGAGGCACCTGCAGCAACAATTTTTTTATGCAACAGCAATAAAACCTGGCTGTTTACTTTCAGAAGCTGTAGTGATTTTTTTTCCCCCTGAAATATTATGAAAAATGTTTGTGGTTTTATAATTCCCTTTCTGAAATGCATTTTAATATCATTTAAATTCATTCATCGGAATGCATATCGCATTATTTATCAAGTCACGTTTCAGTATTGTGCAGCCCTACCTTCTCTGTCTTAACTTTTTCCCGCGAAGTTTTTTGACGGGTCTGTATTTTTGGAAAAATTGTGGTTTATGTGTTCGAGATTGTCCCCTGGTGAATATGGGCCATGTTACTTTACTTTTGAGAAGAGGGGTTTGTGAAAGATCTTTTCTCTGTTGAGTCCCGCCACGGCTTAGCTGCGACCCATGCCAGGGTTCAGGATGGAATCGTACTGTGAATCCGGAAAGCTCCGGATTTAACTAAAGCTGGAACGCCCCACCACGCAGCATTGAGCGCTGTGGTCTGTGTATCAGGATGTGTGTGGAAAACCAAATGCTGAAAAGCATGATTTATTAAATCTGTAATTGAACCATACACGGGTGCAGCTACCCAGAATCCCCTGGGGCATATGGAAGCTTTCCGCACACAAGGAGCACAACAGATTCCTGTCCCCCCCATCTGTGCACTGGAATACTCCCGGCACATGTACCAAGTGTTTGTTCCTGCCAAACATCATTCCCTCCAATATCCAATTTAATTTGGTAAATAAACCCAATTTATTCGCCTTAATTGGTGGACAAACGGTACCAAAACGAGCCGGCACAATGAGAGGTCTCATGTCACTGCAGAGCCTGAGCACTGAGCTGTCTGAGAGCACTTACAGGAGATTTATTGAGCCATAGAAGGCTTGGGTTTCCCTCATTTAAACATGAAACTCCCTCTCTCAGCATGTCTCTGAAATGGTCTTCCTCCTGTATCCACTCCACAGCTGCAAGCTTTATTTATGTTGGAAAAGCACTAAACGTTTCCACGAATATTTCCATCCTCGCACAGAAAACGTTCTGCAGTGGTTTACAGTAACAACACAAGATCACAGTGCTTCAGCAAAGGTTAGTCTCATCATCACGTCTGAGAGATTTCCAACCTGCGTCACCTCAGACTGTCTGAATTATCTCTGAATATTGGGCTTCATGTGCAAGAGCTGAGAAAGAGTCTCAGTTACATCAGATTGGTTTCACCTGCTAGTGTAAACGGAGGCCTTGTGTTGAAACCAGATCTCCCACCTTAGCTTTAAATGACAGCTTCACATCGACAGCCTGCGTGAAGATGGATTGGTGTCCTCCATCTTATTTGAGTTTCATCAAACTGGTGCAGGAGTGGAGGGTTCAGTGCTTGTTTTGCGGTGGTAACCCCAAGCACTCTTTACTCTAGCAGGGAGTTTGAGGTGACGAGACCAGTGGGGTAGTAACAAAGAGCCTCAAATAAACAAGAGGTCACAAAGAGCATGAGTTGAGCAGCTTCTGCTTGAGCGGTTTCAGACTTAGATGATGCCCATGGTTCAGTTATGGACCTGATTTGATGTGTTGCTACAAGCACTGTGTGATTGCCAGCTCCGGTCCAGTTCTAAGCAGGTTTTTATTAGTCTGGTGCATGAAAAGAAATCTGTTCGTCTGTAATCAGCCCACATGTATTACATGTATTCATTTACAGTGGATTGCAGTTTTACCCACCCCTAACTAAATAAGGCTGCGTTTACACTACAAGTCTTAATGCCCAGATCCGATCTTAAGTCCATATCCATGTTTTTGGCCTGCCTGTTTACACGTACCCCTCAAATGCGATTTGAGTGTTTACATTAATCTCCCGGCCCAGATCGCATATGAAAAAAATCTGATCTTGTGTGTCACACGTGCAGCAAATTCCGATCTGTGTTAGATGTAAAAAACGGTGTAAACGCAGCCTAGCTGTCTCTGAGTGAGCACTTTACAACAATTCAGATCCTGTTTACATTTGTGTTTTAAATCAATTCACTTTATTGTCACTCCATTAACTCAAATGCAGCAGTCATGATAATGTATTTAGCACTTTCCATTTATATGATGCGACCACCCAGAACCCATTGCCGTACCATCTAAAAAACAAACAAGTGTCAGCTGCATAGTGTGTAGTATGTTTCTTTTTTTAGGTTTGGTATGGCACGTTCCCACTCATGGCTCTTTGTCTTTTCACAGAGGCACCACATCGGAGACCGCAGCCTGTCTCTTTGCAACATGTTCCTGGATGAGATGGCTAAGCAAGCCCGCAACCTCATCACAGACATATGCACAGAGCAGTGCACCCTGAGCGACCAGGTCAGTGACACACACACACACACATTCTCCTGACAAAACACTGAGAGGGACTCTTAGGAGTTCTGGAATTTTCCATGAGACTAAAATGAACTCTGGTCTGCAAAGAGTTAAGTAGATTCCCCCAGAATGTTTATTTGCAATTGACACCAACTAGTGTAACAGTCATGATTTAGGCAAACAGGAGCACAGTTGATCTGCTAACACCTGCTGTGAGATACAGGTTTTCCCTAATCTGCAGAAAAAAATTTAGGCTGTGAATTGTATCCAAATTAAATAGGATTTAAACAGTAAGAGGGACTTTCTTGCCTGTTCAAAGATGGTGCCAATTGTTACGTTTGGATACAAGATGATGACATTTATTTTTATTTGGAATAACACGCACTGATGAATCGCACATAAAATAAATGATAAATCAATTTTGATTTTGTATTGACTTTAAGAAAGGGCTTTTTTCTGTTGCTCCTCTGCGCAGCTTCTGCCAAAACATTGTGCCAAAACCATCAGTCAGGCTGTGAACAAGAAGTCCAAGAAGCAGACGGGGAAGAAAGGTGAACCGGAGCGAGAGAAACCTGGTGTGGAGAGCATGAGGAAGAACAGACTCCTGGTCACCAAGTAAGAATCATGCACACTCATCTTCCTCTCTCTTCATTCGTTTCTGTCTTTCTCTCACCCTTATTCTCATCACACCAGTACACACATTTTAAACCCATTGACCCTCACACACGCCTCCCGTTGCATTAAACAAAGCTGTGCTGCAGGCGTTTACTGTATCATCCTCTCAAACTGACACACACTTGTACAGTTGCTCAGTATAATATAAAAGGGATTTATATGAAACCCAGAACTGGACGCACAGTGTCTGCTGTGCAGTGGCATCAGTACAGGAGCGTTCAGACCCCTGGTGAGCCGAGGGTCTGTGGTGCAGGTTAAGCCGTGACTGATTGCCCGTGTAATCTGGAGGAAATTAGTTTTTTAAAAGCTCTGTGTCTTTTTTTTGTCAACAGTCTGGACAAACTGCACACGGCTTTGTCAGAGCTCTGCTTCTCTATCAACTACGTGCCCAACATGATGGTCTGGGAGCACACCTTCACCCCACGCGAGTACCTGACCTCCCATCTGGAGATCCGCTTCACCAAGTGAGTCCACCTGTAGATTCAGATTAAAACTACAGCCTGATCTGAACTATGATGGACCGAATTACAGTTTAATAAACCATTATATATTTATATTATATATATATATATATATATCATATCTATATATATATATATATCATATCTATATATTATATATATATCTATATGGTCTGTACAGACTTTGGCCACTGCATATGTATATATTCAGTACATCTCTGCATGTTTAATATTACATTACCCACAATCCTCTCTTTCTGACAGGGTTCATCTGCACTTAGCCACACTGACATAAACCTGCCTCGCAGGAGAGAGAGTTACCGTTACATTTTGTGTTGGTGAAAATTCTCGTCCAGCTCTCCCTTATTAATTAAGATGAGACTCAGAAGCATAGAGAGCCCTTTTGGGTTTATTGTTGTATTTGTGTAATTTATTGGACTAGGGAGAGAGTTTGGGTTTAGAATGATTTTTGACACGGTTCCAGAACAGTGCTTGTCCAACTAAATAAACACGGGGCCGAGAAATAACAGGTATTTTCCACTGTGGGATTCAAAACAGTGACGCGGGTGCGTTGGGCCCCTCATGTGTCTGAGCTTCTCCAGAAGCAGCCTTTGGTTTGTAAACAGCCCTGTTTTAGGTCAGAACAGGATATTGAGTTGGTGTTATGTTGTTCATGGCGTCCTCAGTTGCTGTGCGAACACTCAGTAACTCATTTTAAACTGTTTCACTTTGCTGCTTTTAAAGATGACATTAATAAAAATGAATATTTCTGGTTGTCATGCAAAATTCATCAGTGAATGTTATTCCAAATCAAATATTTGTTTTTGTAACCTTTAATCAAAATGTAATATCTCGCTCTGCCTTTTTCCTTAAACTGTTATTTTTTTGTCTTATTCAAATGATTTATTTCTGTGTTCATGTATCTGTGTATGTCTTATGTATCTGTGTTCAGCTTAACATTTAGTAGGAAGCGATTTAGTAGGTCCAGACTGTATGGTTAGGTCTGCGTTTATAAGTTAATAAGTGATTTTGAAAGCAGACATGTTTTTCTTTAGATTCATGTGCAGAGATGAAATCTGCACAGTAAGATCAGACTGTATGGTGTCTATAAGTGTTAATTATCTCTGTAACTATCTCTCAGGTCCATCGTGGGCATGACCATGTACAACCAGGCCACACAGGAGATCGCCAAACCTTCAGAGTTGCTCACCAGCGTGCGGGCCTACATGACAGTACTGCAGTCCATCGAGAACTACGTGCAGATCGACATCACCAGAGTGTTCAACAACGTGCTGCTACAGCAGACCCAGCACCTGGACAGCCACGGAGAACCGACCATCACCAGCCTCTACACCAACTGGTACAAACATCTCACAGTAGAGTCAATATTTGTATTAAAGACTAGATTGAGAATCGTGACTCGTGGGGTCAGTGTTGATGTGTGACTCGTGGGGTCAGTGTGACTCGTGGGGTCAGTGTTGATGTGTGACTCGTGGGGTCAGTGTTGATGTGTGACTCGTGGGGTCAGTGTTGATGTGTGACTCGTGGGGTCAGTGTTGATGTGTGACTCGTGGGGTCAGTGTGACTCGTGGGGTCAGTGTTGATGTGTGACTCGTGGGGTCAGTGTTGATGTGTGACTCATGGGGTCAGTGTTGATGTGTGACTCGTGGGGTCAGTGTCACTCATGGGGTCAGTGTTGATGTGTGACTCGTGGGGTCAGTGTCACTCATGGGGTCAGTGTTGATGTGTGTGCAGGTATCTGGAGACTCTCCTGCGGCAGGTGAGCAATGGTCACATTGCATACTTTCCTGCCATGAAGGCCTTCGTCAACCTGCCCACTGAGAACGAGCTCACCTTCAATGCGGAGGAGTATTCTGACATATCAGGTGAGAACAAAAAGATGAACAGATTTAATTATTCTGCTTTAGAAACCTTTAAATGTTTGTGTTGGTAACAGTTTATTTCCAATCGTCTGTTTTAGACACTATAAACTAAATGTCCACTACCAGTCATTAGTGTTAGTAGATTGTGCTTAATATCTGCTTACACTTTGTTGTGAGGGTCCCTCGACAGACATTCCACTGACTGTAACTTTACGAGTCAATGTCAACTTATTCTACTAACCCTAACCTACTCTAATAAGAGTTAGTTGGCATGTTTCAGCAAAGTTACTCACAGTTAGTAAAATGTTTACAGTGATTAAACTACTGAGATCAAGTGTAACTGTAATGTTTTCTTCAAGGTGCTGCATGATTATTTCATAATGCGTCTAACCTTTCGATGCTTCATTCCTCAGAGATGCGTTCCCTGTCAGAGCTGCTCGGCCCGTACGGCATGAAGTTCCTCAGCGAGAGCCTCATGTGGCACATCTCCTCCCAGGTGGCTGAACTCAAGGTAAGGCACGAGGGTTTTACAGGTGATAGGTCATAGGCGGGCTTGTGGCAGCTGAGAGTTTTAGAAGCGCAGCTCTCTGCTGGACTCTCTGCTGGACTCTCTGCTGGACTCTCTGCTGGAGTCTGGCATGAGAGCAGAGTTTTCTCTGTGTTCCTGTTAAATGATGATTACCACAGTCAGTCTGACTTACCGGCAGGGTCCTTTCCTGCACTGATTTTTTGTTTTTCTGTATTGACATGTTTCATGTAAAGCTTGCTTCCTGTAAATGTTTTTATTCAATGGTTTCAGGTTTACAAATGCAGAATGTATGTAATTGAAACAGCCCTCTGTATAATAATTGTTTCTTTAGTAACGAGAGCCAACCAGAGTGTGTGAACGCAGCTTTGGCACACGTCAGTGATGTTGTAACATGCAAAGCTCTCTCACTCAGCTGAAAGTAATTTGGAGAAGAAAGAACCAAGTTTCCTATCTGACCCACAATCAGCTGTGGAGTTAAAGCATTTTATTTTGCATTTCTATGCTGTGCCATGTTCACCAAAGCGCTTAACATGAAACATGTTTGCTCTCACAGCGCTTCAATTACACAAATCATTCGTAGACACGCAGGCTGCTGCTTTTCTTCTGCTGTCGGTGGTTTTCTGAAAGGTCTTCGTCTCGCCTGGTTTCAAGCCTTTAATCGGCTGCTGGTGTTAAAAGAAGTGCACTGGCTTCAGTTTGTCAGGTTTTAAGATCAGAAATGGTGGTTACAGTGAGACACTTTCAGTGGAAGTAGCAGAGGCCAGGCAGAAAACATTTATATGCAGTTTTAAAAGCATGACAGTAATACTCCAACAGTATATGATGTGTTTAAACTGGTTCTCATCATGTCTCTGATTCTTCTCTTGTCACTCTCACAGAAACTCGTGGTGGACAATGTGGAGGTTCTGACCCAGATGAGGACCAGCTTTGACAAGCCCGATCACATGGCTGCTCTGTTCAAGCGGCTCACATGTGGGTGGAGTCTCGTATCACCTGACAAGTGCACCTGCGAGAATTTATTCTTTACTTTAGTGTCAAACCCAAACGTTAAAAGCGTTATTGACTAGAATCTTAGCCACACAAATCTGTATGAATTCTTTAAACAGATCAATAATAAGACAATAACCATATAAAATGACTATTAGAATATTTGATTCTATATTTTTAGGAGAATACATTTCCAGAGTTTCCATGGTATGAACACACACACACACACACACAGAGCTGCCCTGTGGGATTTCTTACAGCTCGTCCTCATACAGTCGTGTTATTGAGCTCAGCTATGAACAAACAGGAATGTGAGATCCAGCCTCAGGAATGTGGCTCATTTACCTGTAGTTCTATTTATAGCGCTTCTCTAGAAAGTAAAGGGGCTGTTTTTGGAAGTTATTAATATGTCCTGTGTTTCTGTAGCGGTCGACAGCGTGCTGAAACGGATGACCATCATCGGTGTGATTCTGTCCTTCCGCTCTCTGGCTCAGGAAGCCCTGCGTGATGTGAGTGTTTGATTCGCCTCACTCTCACTGCCTGTGCAGTTCATTACCACAACACATCATTCTCATTCTTAGTGTCGCTCAGGGCACATTTAGTCATTTGTCAGATGCTTTTATGCAAAGGACATCACAAGCATTTAAGCTCTGACCACAGATGTGGACCTTCTCTCCAGGTGTTGTCCTGCCACATTCCCTTCCTGGTGAGCTCCGTGGAGGACTTCAAAGATCACATTCCTCGTGAAACTGACATGAAGGTAGGTTGCTGTTCACACAGGCTTTACCTGTGATGATGTGTTAGACCTGAAACACAACGCTTCTCCTGTACCTCAGGTGGCCATGAACGTGTACGAGCTGTCTTCTGCCGCAGGGCTGCCCTGTGAGATCGACCCTGCTCTTGTTGTGGCTCTTTCTTCTCAGAAGTCTGGTGAGTTATTTCAGGAGCTTTTGCTCCAGATCAGGTGGAACACAAACAGCTGCATTTGGAAAGTAACTTTTATCAGCGTTTGCCTGCAAAAGAATTGTTTACCAAAGTGTGACGTTGGTGTACACACACACAAAAAAACTGGATTTCAACAGTATTTTTCCAAAACGCATTTGGCTACTTAAGTCTTGACAGGCACTTATCCAAAGACCGGAGCAGGACCATCCCATGCCAAATGAGTTACCAGAAATCTCTATTATAAGCGTGGATGCGTGCTAAAAACTAACTCTGGTTAGTGTGTTTAAAGGTTAAGTGGCATCGCATGGTTTATATCAGATCTAATCTGGTTATGTACTACAGCATTAGGAGTGTAACCTTGGGGTAACTTGGGGAGCTAGTTTTACAGCTTCCCGCACACTGCTGTCCATTGTTGCTTATTGAACCATCATCAGACATTACAGCTGATTCAAAGAATGTGTTTCATGAGTACCTTATACTTCTCCAAAACTGAGCAGCCGAGAAAGCTCCTGGTCCTCTCAGCTCTGCTGTTTATATTCTAATCGCCTGACGGCTAACTCCAAACTTCTGCTGTTTACTATCCAAATAGCAAGTCAACTCAAACTAGACTCAACTGAATCACTCCCAAATGCTTGAATCACTAATAACATAAATAAGAGTTCAGTTTTAGACAGAAGTGCAGTTTTCCTCATGCATTTTTTAGACACTGTCCAGAGTGAGAAATGCGATTATCATGATTTTGGTGCCTTTTCGCAATTGCAACACACTGGAGTTAATCGCATTAGCCAAAGCAGTGATCATGAACTCAGTTCACTGTGTCTGTAACAGAGAACATCAGCCCAGAGGAGGAGTACAAGATTGCCTGCCTGCTGATGGTGTTTGTGGCTGTTTCCATGCCAACCCTGGCCAGCAACGTGATGTCACAGTACAGTCCTGCAATAGAAGGTACCAATTTTGTGTTTCAGACTCGCGCTGAACCGTCGCGAATGAAAGGAGATTATATCTGTGCTATGTGAACTGCAGTCCACCGGAACGACAGAGCCACATCCGGTGGGCTGCAAGCTTTAATGTGTGTGACATCATCATGTGTTCAATAACTCTGTAAATCCTTTAAGGTCACTGCAACAACATCCACTGTCTGGCCAAAGCGATAAATCAGATCGCTGCTGCGCTGTTCACTATCCACAAGGGCAGCATAGAGGATCGTCTGAAAGAGTTCCTCGCGGTAAGATGGAACGTTCATCCTGATTCATCTCTCAAATCTCTTTTTTATATCTTGACATTTTAAAGATGCAGCGGATGGTGAACTCTGAAGTCACCAGAGTTACATAAACACAGCGTTTATTGTACATACGTTGTCATAAATTTATGATATTACTGTGGGACTCATAAATTCTGTTAATTAAAATCTTTCTGTCCTCCTCAGCTGGCCTCTTCCAGTCTGCTGAAGATTGGACAGGAAACTGATAAAACCACAACACGGAACCGGGAGTCTGTTTATCTGCTCCTGGATATGGTGAGTAAATCTACTGCTAAGACACTGAGGCTAATTAAGGAAAACAGTGGAGGATTTTCTACTGCTACAGTAAATGTGTAAACCTTTCTGGACCAACCGTCTTTAGATCCCCAGTGATGAAAGGAATGACGTCTGCTTTTGTAGAAGCCACAAGTTGGTGATTTCAGATTCATTTTAAAAAGTGGTTTCATCTTAGAATTTTGTCTTGAAACACACTGTTTGATATGAAGCGCAGACACATCTTGAAACTGATTGGTTTGGTTCTTGCTTCTTTACTGGAACTAAAATTACTGGGAAAAATATTTTCCGAACCATTACTGCTTTACTTCTCTGTATTTCCACATCCTTTTAGTCCATCTGATGACGAAGCGAATGAGCTCAGCTCTCTTTCTGTTGTTTGTGTCTGAGAGTCACGCAACTCGTTTGATCTCCGAGGATTGTGAGGGATTTGTCTGTGGGAAGCGTAATCTTCAGAAAGCACGATACGCTAAATTAAGTAGCAGAAATGGAGAAACCGTGTCTGGCATCACCCTGAGATCTGTCCTGAAAGTAATGGGTTTTATCTGTATATTCTAGATTGTTCAAGAATCACCATTCCTCACCATGGACCTGCTGGAATCCTGCTTCCCATATGTTCTGCTCCGGAACGCCTACCACGCTGTCTACAAGCAGTCTGTGTCCTCCTCCGCGTAAGAGCTCCTGCGCTCTGAGGAGAAGAATACGACAGCTCTTATATTCCTCTGTAGGATTCTACAACTTTATTGTCTTACCAGTACGAGACTTTAATGGGATCAAATCTTTTATGACACTGAATAAAGAGGGAAAAAGGAGAAAAATGTTTATTAACCACTTACAGTAATTAAGGTTGATCCCAGGGACTAGACACTAAATATCATTTTTTGACCATTTTTGGTTGGTGTTTTAGTTTGCAATGGTTAAACATGGAAACAGTAAATTGTGTGTGTCGGGGGGGGGGAGGGTGCGGGTGGATTATACAACTCTACATCATCCTAAATGCTTGTTAAGATGACAGATGCCTCTTTGAAACAGTCATTTTTTATTTTGATGTTGTACTAGATCTAATCTGTGTGGGTTCCTGCGTGCTTTCTCTCTCTTCTGTCTCACTTCCTGTGAATTTGCATTCATTTTCAGCGCTCTTGTGTTTCTTTGACATATTTGCCAAATAAATGGATATAACATCATTTTGGTCTGAACGGCAGAATTGTGCATAACTACATGTTATTAAAGCAACCTAGTGTTGTTTGTATAAAGCATAGTATAATTTTTTAACTTTCATTGACACTTCATCGTATCCATTGTCTGTGAGCTATAATAAACATTCTTTACAAATTTATTGAATGTTTATCAGTCGTTTCCCCCTCCTCTCCCTTAACCAGTTTTATATGTTTTGAAGTTTTTGGAAATGAAAATGTATCTTCCATAACACAAATAAACATCAGGTCATACGAGCTTTGACTTGATCTGTTTCTTCTCTGTCCGAACTGACACGTCACACAGGCTGGGCAGACTGTTAAATTACAATATCTGTGTTATATAGGAGATGATGTACAGTCAGAATAAAGTGATCATGCTGTAAAGTGTTACACTTCACTCTTAAACATAAAGGAGCTAATGAGGATTTTTCTCAGTGATGCCAGAATCATTTTTGGTTCCCCAAAGAATCTTTTAGTCAAAAGTTCTGAAAAGAACCATTTCTTTCTTAGTCTGTAGAACCACTACAAATGATCTTTGAAGGAAAAGTTAGATGTTCTTTATGGAACCTTACAGCCCATAAAGAACCTCTTAGCAGCATACTTACCAAATAATTGAATAAATGAACAAAAAATGTAGGGTTTTTTTGTTCATTTTTCTCATCTTATAGAGACCAATTAAACCAGCAAACTCTCAGACTGGTTTAAGACCTCAGCTCTCCCATCTTCAAAATATTATCATTAATTTCAATAGTCATGTATATTTACAGTGAGCTTCCTAGAACAATTTCCTGCCGTTCATTAAGGGTTACTTTTATACCTTTTTTTCTTTGTATTTGTTTTTAACACATTTTAGTCCCCAGACAAACGGTGATTAGCGCGTCTGTCTTGAAATTAACGCACGCTTATGTCCACATCACTATTTCTGTAGTATTGCGCGTAATCAAACATGGCTTTTGTCTCAGTTAAACTCATTCGTGTCTGGCGCCGATAAGAGCGTGTTTGAGAGCGCAACGGGAGACCGGAGTGATGAAGGCGGAGGGCTGGGGCATAAAAACAGCAGCGCGTCCCCGACCCACCTCCACAGCCTCCTTCTCTTCCTCCTCCTCTTCGCCGTCTTCTCCTGCTTCCTCAAGCCGTTTGCGTTTGGCTCATTTACACAACGCGCGTCTGGAGAGGGAAACCCAGCGACTCCTCCCGTGCGTCACCGTTTCCATGAGAGGATTTCTTCATTCGTCTGCGTTCTCCTCTTGAATCTTAAAGAGAATTTAAAAAAGATGAGCTCTTTTTCTCCGTGTCTCTGAGTGACGCAAGACTTCAACATGGTGAAGTTAGTTTAAATAACTTTTTGGACTGGTGGGACACCTAAGGTTTTGCGCACAAGAGAAGATCTCCGGAAAATCTCCATGTTGAATTATAAATAGATTCTGCTCCTCCGCTCTTTGTTATTTTTCATGAATCCAAAATCGCAGATGTTTACCTGCGAAATGTTCATCTGCGTGCTGGCTATCGCGTTTATCCTGGAGATCCCCAGAGGCACCGCGGCCGCGTCCTGCGAGCCCATCCGCATTCCCATGTGTAGACCCATGCCGTGGAACATGACCAAAATGCCCAACCACCTCCACCACAGCACTCAGGCCAACGCCGTGCTCGCCATCGAGCAGTTTGAGGGGCTTCTGGGCACCCAGTGCAGCCCCGACCTGCTGTTCTTCCTGTGCGCCATGTATGCGCCCATATGCACCATCGACTTCCAGCATGACCCGATCAAGCCCTGCAAGTCAGTGTGCGAGCGGGCCAAGTGCGGCTGCGAGCCGGTCA